>CM046837.1:7421292-7633792 GCA_025618425.1 Heliocidaris tuberculata
CGCTCGATTCACAACGACAGACCTGTTGATTCTTCTAAATGACTTCACCCGACTTTCACCCTGGTGCGATAATTCGTTCATCGTATTCTATGACAGGTCCTCCGTTTGTCTGGTAAAGCGGTGATTTCTCGATGACCTTTTCAAAGAACGCCGCAGTTTGTGGAAGAAATGTAGGAAGATTTGTTCTCATTTGCAATCGCAAGGTCACGATTTTGTCAATACTTTTCGCGACACCACCTCTCCCCATCCTCCTTACCCCCCCCCCCCCCCCCCTCCTAGCGTAGGTCTAGCTATTAAGGGGGTACTGGTTTAATAGGTGAAATAAATGCGAGAGAATAAAGCCATTCTATTCTATTCGTTTATATTCCATTCTATTCTATTCTATTCTATTCTGTTCTATTCTATTCTATTCTATTCTATTCTATTCTATTCTATTCTATTCTATTCTATTCTATTCTATTCTATTCTATTCTATTCTATTCTATTCTATTCTATTCTATTCTATTCTACCATATGCTGTTCTACCATATTTTGTTATATTCTATTCTGTTATATTCTATTCTATCCTATATTTGATAAGGAAATGTCATGGCCTCCAATTCGTCATCTCCCATTGATCTCTCTCTCTCTCTCTCTCTCTCTCTCTCTCTCTCTCTTCTCTCTATCTCTCCTTTCTCTCCCTATATCAATCTTCGCCTTTTCGCTTCTTCATATCTTTGACGTATTAACCCTCCTTCAACCTGTTTTTTAGCACCCATCCGCCAACAAGACGAAAGCAAACATTGCCATGCCAGTAACATGCGAAAAGCCATCACCCAGAAGATTAGCAATCAAATGCCAAACAGGACCTGGAGCGAAAAAACCCCGCTGATATTAACAGTTCCATTGCATGATAACTGTCGCTATGTTGGGTAAGTCCTGTTCAAGTGATTACTTTTATAAAGCTAATTCCTGGTGCAAGTTAAGCATGTCTGATTTGGCACGTTCTAAAAATATTTTGTATAATCTGGTGTAAAGGATGATTCAATCCCGGAGTCCTAGTGTAAAAATTATCTGAAGGACGCAGAACATTATTATACTTTTAATTTGTAAAATTGCAATTATTCACTAAAGTTTAAAATGTATGAAATTTATTTCTTGTATCATGTCCGTGATGAAGCAAAAATGATTGAAGAAGAGAGAAACCGGAACAACGCTTTAATCGTCATCAGGATCAGTCTTTTTCCACATCTGTGCATGATGGAGCTTCCATCAACAAAAAGCAGTATGACTTTCGAAACCTCTTTCGAAAAATTCTCTTTGAAAAAAGTAATGATCATCATGATGATGCAAGTTAGATTGGTTGCGTGAATTATAAAAGATTTGAAGATCACAGGTACTACGATATGGGGTGGGGGTGGGGTGGGGGTTATGAAAGTGAAAAAGTAATAATGCCATGTTATCAATGACGACAAATCTGAGCCTTAAAATGGGTATTTAAACAAAACAGAAATTCCACAAATTTCAGTTATCATTTTTTCTATAAATGTGTCGACTAAAAACAACAACATAGATATACGGGCACTATAATTCGCCAGTGGAAGGGGGCAACCTGTTTTGTACTAATGCCAAATTTTGACTTTATAAATTCTGTCTTTGAAAATATCTTTGTACATTGTAAATGATCGCTTTCGGATTTATATTTTCATTAAAAAATACATTGTCCGATTGAATAATGGCAATACAAACATTCACGATGAATAAGTTACATCATCTATAATAATAAGAAAAGTTTACAACTGTTTCAATCTTCAATAAGTGTATAGTCTTTTTCAATTCTGATATCCCATCAATTTCTACACCTTTCTGATGCATGTCGCGATCTCAAAACGACACAAAAAATATTGAACTTCATAATGTATCTATCTTGTCCCATTTTTTACAAAATGCCATCTCTCTCTCACTCTTATATCCCCATCTCCCGGTCATGTAACCACGCATGCCATCAATTAAAACCAAACTCGTCGATTTGCCTTCTAACAGCACTTGAATCTGGCCCTAACAGGATAACCCCTTTTAAGGTACAGATCTAAAGCACCCGGAATCATAGTTTATATTCCTCTCCTATTCATCCCTTGACAAATCCTTCGTTGCGTGCCATCAATAAAAAACACTTTTCGGACCAAGAGGTCGAGAGGAAAATCTAGACGGCCCAAGAAGCCAATGATGAGCTGGAGAGAGGAGAAATCGGAAATCATCCACTTTGAAAGCAAAAAAAAAAAAAAAAAAAAAAAAAAAAAAAGGGTAAGCAGAAGAAATAAATGATAACAAATTTCTGACTTTATAAAGGCTTCGAGGACTTGTTTTAAGTAGTGGCACGCGCTATAGAAGTTCACGCCACTGTTTTAAAAGGTGTGTTTCCACTTACAGAAATGTTGCATCTTCCTTAATTTTTTTTGATTGTCGTCCTACACAGCTGCACACTGATATTGATTAAGACCGTTATTTTTTTTCTGTCACATAAAAGTAAGCAAAACTCTTCAGACTTGCAGCTGCTACCGTAAGATGTCTGAAGGCTCTGGGATCTCTTAGCATGCTCAGTGGCTGTATTTTAAGGATTCTTCCCCTTAACGAGGTGCACTATGGCATTACTTGATTTCGAACCCGAAATCTTCCAGTACTAAGACCACTGATTTAACTGCTGAACCACTCATGATCTAATAAGAACATCACCCAACATGGCGCAGTTTCTAAGAATAGGTGTGTGCTATTTTGCAATGTTTGTGTTCATCCTCTATATCGTACATGGTATTTTTGTGCCCACAATTAAGTTTTATTTGAAGATATATATAGTACTCGTAAGCTTACAGTTTCTCGAATGCTTAGTCCTATTCTTTCAATATTCTTTTCCAGAAAATTTCAAGGTCGCGTCAGTGTGAATATGTCTACCTGCTGGCGCTTTAAATAAAAACAAGAACAAGAGGACACCATCCGGCGGAACATTATTTTCCTTTCTTTTTCTATCCCCCTTCTTCCTTTTCCTCCCGTTTTTCAACGCGTTGTGTCAAAAAACAATGGCGGCGAGTGCGGGCTAATTTTTTAGAGATTGCTCACAAGTGTTGATGACGAGATTTCGAGAGAAATTGAAGTGATTTTTCAACAACACTTGTAAACGATTAGCTTGAGTGGACACTTGGGTTGCTTGTGTGGGTTGGATAGGGTTGGGTTTCAGTGGTTAATTCATGCTAATTCATTGTTTCTAGGCCCGCCATACCACATTTCAACTTTCAATGACCCAATAAATCATACAGATTAATTTGTTCGTTTCGTTGTGTTTTTGCTGCGGTTTTGCAACATGTTTTTTATCCCTAGTGAAATTATTTGATCTAATGTATTGACATTAGTGACACTGAGTTATACACAGAGTAAATAATATTCAAATATATCAAGTCATTTAGTAATTACGTGTAGTAATCATTTCCAATCACTATCATTTAAATGCAAAAGATAAACATTCAGACGATTTTATTTTTTCTTCGTAGGGCTGACCATACAGTTTTTCCTGGATTCCACTAAACAAGATGTATTATGTTTTTTTGTTGTTTTTTTTTTGTCTAATGTATAGTGTTATTTTTTAGATCGATATTGCATGTCATATTTGTTTTTTCTCTTTCTTTCTTCCTTTTCTTCTTCTTCTTTGTTCTTCTTCTTTTTTCTTCCTTTTAAAAAATTTTCTTCCCCTTTTTCTTTCTTTTTGATTTCCCCCATAAACTTCCATTCATTGATATTATACATATAATCGCGCGTGTAAAATGTTATGTTTGACTTATTGTTAATATTTCTTTCCATTGAAATGATTATATTAATTCGCATAAATGATTCTTGCATGTGAGTATACTTGTTTATGTTTTCTTACATTTATTATTTGTGTAGATGTTATTTTGAAAATAGAAGTAATAATCAACCCCCCCCCAAAAAAAAAAAAAAAAAAAAAAAAAAAATGTTGGTATTTTTGCATTTCAAGATTATCTGATTATCCACCTATTGAAGCTATTTTTCTTCCCTCATTTTTTCCGAATTGTTTGTCATCCACAAAATATTGCTTTTTAGTCTAAACTATTGTCTCAGACATAATTCAATGCGGGTGGTCAAAAAGCTAATAAACAATGGCGGAGAAAAGAGATTTGTCTTTGTTTTTGAAGAAAAGGAGGACAAAAGGGAAATTATTTTGCTTTGTATTTTGACTGTTTGTTATCATTAACTTCTATCCTTTTGGCAGCACATATCATATGGCAGGTTTATACCATGGTTTAAGGTTTTTGTTCTAACCAACGCTGTAAATTCGGCCCACAGGGAAAGATGCAGATGTATATTGGGGGTAGATATTTCAATCTAAAATTGGAATGCCCACTTATGGTATGTGTAGCTTCTCCTATCTCCTGTGATAGATTTGACAGGAACACAAAAACAAAAGATATAGACTTTTACATTTAGTCCAAAATAGCACATTGTACACAACACACAGACAGCACTGAATGCTGAAATACTGGGGACTTCACACTTTTAGTAACTTGAGCAATGTAAGCATGGAAATCGAATATTAAAGTCAATGAGACAGTTGCCCCTGTCCTCGCACGCCCGTCAAAGGCTTTGTTTTACTTCGGACAAAGAAGACAGAATACTGCGGAACCGATGGCTCTAATTGAAATAAAAATCGGATTATTGGGTCGATCTTAGAAGAAGGGGGCACGCGAGCACCCACTTAATCCCATTCAGTACCTCCCCTAGGATCGATAGGCTTAAATGCTGTTCGTTTAATGATTACGTAATTAGTTTTACGTTCTCAAATAGGGACAGAGGGGGCGGAAGATGAGGTCTCTTGTCGACGAACAAAGGAGGGGAAATTGTTTTTGACCATGAGACTGATCTACTCATCGAGAACTAGAAAGAAATCCCTTTCCTTTCTGTACATGTTTTTATTTGTAGTGTCATCTTGTCATCGTGTGACAATTAAGACAATATCGTCGTTTTAATTGGGGTTTTTGGCATTGTCAGCATAGGAGGAGAAATAGAGAACATAGGAAAGTGGAACAGGAAAGCGTAGATGGTGCTGATGTGAGAAACAAGAGGAGAAGGGGGAAAGAACATTGGAGGAAGAGTGAAATAGAGAGAAATACTTAAGATTTGTTGTTGTAATAAAAAGATGAAGGGTTCAGATGAGTTGACCGGAATACGACTTTCAAAAGAAGCGAAATATTCATTGTCATGTGTATAGAATTATAGATATTATACAGTTTCATTTTCAGTTTAGTTTATTTCCACAAATCAATCAAAATATAAATGATACATTCCAGAATAATAGAGATCGACTACATAATGTAGGAACAAATATATCATATGCAAGAAAAAGAAAATTAGAGAGTAATTGAAAGATTTACATTAATATTCATATATATATATATATATATATATATATATATATATATATATATACAGTTAGCTATGCCTAGAGCTTGTCTTCATAAATTTGGTCCCGCTTATTTTCATCTTCACAGCGATTTTAAGTTGCTTTCGATTTATGGTTTTTATTCATATTGGGAGGCCTATGCTGTATAGTATGCATGCCATTCTTGATACAAAAGTTCAAAGGTAATCATATCCAGTAAAAATATTAGTACATTGTACTGTCGAAGGAGACACATGCATCTCTTCATTTATATTTAGCAAATCCGTGGACGATTTCACTACAGTCCTGTTTGATCATGACCTATTGATAGTAATTCTGGTTTTCTTTTGCTGATCGCCAGGTGAAAACAAAGCTCAACAAACTGACCGTGCCCCATGAAACCTCCTTGTCGAATACGATGGTAAAACTGCACAAGTTTTATAATTCAATGAAATGTCAAGTTTCAATACTTTGAATGCATTTTCTTTGGCTCGGTCGCTACTCTCCCTCGCACAATCTTGAGCGGATGCTTCAACACGGAACTTTTCCTGTGACCCTCATGTGTCCCCCCCCCCCCCCCCCCCCCCCCCCCCCCCCCACACACACACACACATACCATGCATATTGGAAACACAGTCCTGGCAACCCCACTGTTAGTATACGCCCACTCGTCATGTGTTGTCTGCATCTTCAAAGTACATGTAGAAAAACACCATAATATCAACATTTACCTTGTTTGCTGCCCTCAACTTATGAGTATTTTTGGCAAATTCATGGATTCACACAATTTTGAAATGATACTGTCAAATGAACTATAAAGGTGATATTACTATTTGCCAATTGGGAAGGGTGGACCGCGTTCTTTCTGTGATTATTAGCCATTACGAATTCACTCCTATGGTATTTACCCATCAAATCAGAAGGCGCGAAAAGGACCTCAACTCATAGCAGACGACGCACAAAGTATCGTGATCGCTCGATACATCCAATCGATTAACATAATGACCCCGTGCTCGGCTCGGAGCACGAGCACCGGAATTCGGCAGTGTCGAGCTTGACAAGGTCAGTATTACGCGTCGAGACGGCGGATGGTCGTAGATGGATCGAATTCGCGCGCTTATATTTGCGAAAAGTGCGAGGTTGTGTTTGTTATCTCCTTGACGAAAGGTGCGATTTTCAAATGAAAGCCGTGTTTGGTTTACGCGCGCTTTTTGGCAAAGTAATAATGCATGAACTACCACATCTACTGCAGAGCAATACTACAATGATGGATTTTGTTATCAATTTAGCTCTTCAATAGGTTTTTAGAATTGTACACCAACTTTTGGAACAAAGGCACCCGAATGGTTAGCGATAGTAAATAAAGGCCTTTTCCCTGAAGGCTGAACTTTATCAGAATTGCGCGTAGAAAGAGCAGTTTGCATAGGATGCGCTCAAGCCCGTATAGTTGCCCCCTCCAAACAATGTTGCTCCATCCGAATGCATGCTTCCAGCCCTTGCTATTGGATTTTTAAACTTCACTTCCAATTTTCTAAAGTTTGCGTGGCCTAAAAAAATCAATCTCTTTTTTAAAGGAGCTGTAATCTGTGCAGAAGTAAACAGCTTTAAATATTGCCGACATGAATACCATTTTGTTTATGGATTACGCTCATGAATATAATAAAAATATGCCTATGAGAATTTAAGGGACAGTAATATTGCACGTTATCATTTACAATATATATTTTATGTTTCGTCTTTTTACGTGAAACAGACCTAAGTTCTAAGTTCTATGCATTTTCATTACTTCTAATTTTTACTTAGCACAACGTAGGTTTTACACATAAATAGGAGATTCAGGAAGAGCAAAGGAAGAAGAAGAAGGAGAATAAGGGAATAATAATGATGATGATAATAATAATAATAATAATAATAAGAATAAGAAGAAGAAGAAGAAGAAGAAGAAGAAGAAGAAGAAGAAGAAGAAGAAGAAGAAGAAGAAGAAGAAGAAGAAGAAGAAGAAGAAGAAGAAGGAGAATAAGGGAATAATAATAATAATAAGAAGAAGAAGAAGAAGAAGAAGAAGAAGGAGAAGAAGAAGAAGAAGAAGAAAAGAATTTATTAAAAAAGAGAAAGAGATAAGTAAGAAGAAGAAGAAGAAGAAGAAAGAAAGGCAGTTATTTGCGCTTGTTCGCTGTCTTCCATTGATTAACGGAGGTCCTAAAAATAAACAAGAACTGTTTACTCGCCTGCCGGCTTGCCCGCTGTCTTCCTCTACCGTCCCAGCCTGCCGACGATCATGATGACGACGAGGGTATATGGCCGATATGATGTATATGGACCGGACGGCGAACTCTTGATGGCAAATGGTGCCGTTAAGAAGTAGGAAGTATGAGGGATTAAAGAGGGTGGGACGGTTGATTTAAGCTAGAGAAATTGAATGAACCCAATTATTAAAAAGAGTTTAAAATAGTATTCAAATAGTATATTTATATATATAGAGAGAGAGAGAGAGAGGGGGGGGGGGAGAGAGAAAGAGAGAGGGGGGGAGAGAGAGACAGAGAGAGAGAAGACAGAAAAAAGAGATATGAGAGAAAAAGAGGAACGGAGAAAGAGAGAGAAAATGTAAGAGGAACAAAGAAAGAGAGAGAGGGTGGGAGAGAGGGGGAGAGAGAGGGAGAGTAAGAAGCACAGAATCATGATTAATATATTCTGCTGTCTTAATCATATCTATTAAGAAAGAATAGAAGAAGCGAATTTGAAAGTAATTACATATTGATCTTAATAATGATTAAACCAAATTGTGTTCTTGCTTTTGTCGTTCTTGTTTGTTTTTGTTTTTTTGTCGAGGTGCATTTTATAACTAAATTTATATGATCACATCGATTATAAATTCTTTACCATTTGGATCACATGTCATCCACCAATCTGTAGAAGAAGAAGAAAAAATAATAATTCCCGAATACTTTAAGAAAAAAAAGGGGTGGGGTCTACATTGTAACATTGTAATGGGCCTATATGATTGCAGAGCCTCGGGGAGAAGAGCATGCTGATGAAGCTATCCTAGGTAAAACAAGACATATTACTGTTATCATTATTGTCATTATAATTATAATTATATATATATATATATATATATATATATATATATATATATATATATATATATATATATAATATATATAATGAGAGTGAGAGATAGAGATAGAGAGAGAGAACTATTATTAACGACCAGTTCATGTGTACCTGCCTACAAATTCAATGATTATTACAGATTTTCGAAATGTTAAAAAAGAAACCCTTGGGGAACTACGTTTTTACTGAAAGGAACATTCTTCATGACGAGATTCAATTGCAATTTACAAATACGGGACATTAGCCCACTCATTTCTTCGTCACTGACGTGTACATCCCGTATTAGAAAACGTTGTGAGAAAACCATGCCATGCTAAAATTGGACTGCTCTTTATCATCTTGATCACGTCTTCTCTGCTTTAAGTATAGCCACGGTATTTACTCCAACGCGATGTCTCTATTTCTGTTATATTGGTCATCAAGATGGTAGAACAAGGATGAGTTCTAGTTTGTGAGCTTTCTCATTCTTTTTATGTCAGTTTGGAAGAATGTCATAGAACAGTCACCTGAAAAAGGTTGCTCTTCAAATGCCCCCATATTCGAAGTATGACGAGAAATAGCTGATATGTTTCGACCAAACTTTCAAACCACCTCTGTGTGTGTGTGTGTGTGTGTGTGTGTGTGTGTGTGTGTGTGCAGTCCCATATACCCATTTCCGTGTGCATTTCATGTGCGTTTCGGTAAGATCAAGTGAAACTCTTTTAATTTTTAGGGATCCAAAACCTTACAGTGTACAACAATTCTTACGTAATAGAAAATCAACCTTTCCAACTTGCTTCGAGACGGTTTCTTTTCCATTGTAATCGCATGTCCAGAACTCAACCTCATCTCTGATGGTGACGGTTGTGAAAGTTGAGACGTGCGATAGATACTCAGCTGAAGCAATCCATGAAAATCTTCCTCGAAGCCGTTGAGTGCTCACCTAAGCTTGAGAAGTTTTAACGTGAGCGTGAGACACATGAAAATGACGCCAAATTCTCCCTCTTTTATAGGCTTTACATCTCCTCTTATCCGGGCTTTCAGTAGTTATATGAATATGCAAATGTTCTTTGGATATGCATGTTTGGTTGCTGACGTCAGATATAGTCATGCTGCAGTTCAAGTCACAGAATTTAAGGTAATTGGTTGCCCGATTTGTTATTATTTTGATGATTTGTATATTGAGTAATGGTGTTATGGGGGGGGGGGGGGGGGGGATAAATAACTTCTTAATTTCACAATCGTCACAACCTGACACGAAGTCTAATGAAAACACTACGCAGTGGAGTGATAGCGGCGTACGGACGTATCCCATTTTTCGTTCTTTCATGTTTTCATATCTTTTTTAATTCAAACAAACATCATTTATACTGCATGAAAACAACTTAGAGGTGCAATTATACCATTAAATAAAAGGTTGAGTATTGGTACAGGTGTTGAGCTTTCTCATTAGAAAAAAAAAGAATAATTACTTGTGGAATGGTATCAGTGTCACGTTGCAGAGGATTGCTCTCGAAATCTCTATTTCGAATATATAATAGAATTTTTTTTTAACATTGGACCGACTTCTGATGCCACGATGTGTGCCCAGTCCCATGTACCAATATCTGTGTTTTGTGCTTTTCATGCTGGCATGTTATTTTCAGCAAGACTGAGAAAACTTGCAATTCCAAAACGTCACAATACACAATAATAATTTCTTTCGATGTGCTACATAGGCCTTTCCTAAGAACAACTGAATAAGATGATCTTTGTAGGTTTGCATGGTGGAGTTTATAACGTGGAGAACCTTCTCCACGTAACAACTGAATAGTTTCCTCAGCAAGACAATCGCATGACAATACTCAACTTTTATCTTTAAAGAACAGAGTTGAAGGGAAAATGAACAGGTTTCATAGTCTTCAATTACTTTCTGGTGATGAGTCGGAGGGGGGCAGGTCCAGCCTGGAGCCCATAGGGAAGGCGAGGGCTGACCATCTGACAGCTGCCCTTAGTACCTCCGACCAACAATAATGACCCCTCCAAATTGTGTTATTGGTCAAGAGGCCAGCGCTCAGACAAAGGGCTTTCGGACTGGTCTTCGCTTTGTATTGTTTTGGCAAGGGTCCATGCCGATATGGTCAATTTATTGTCTGGAGGGGGAAAAAAATGCGAGTAATGAGATTACACCTCGGCTGATTCAACTTTCGTCGCCGATGTAGTTCAAAGTACAGCGTATACATGGTAAAGACGAACGGGACTAGGAAGAGGGGTAAAATGATACTAATGTACGTAGTAAAATGATACTAATGTACGTAGTAAATGGATGAAATACGAACAGAGAGAGAGAGAGAGAGAAGAGGGAGGGGGAGAATGGCGTGATTAGAGAAGGGGAATGTTATAAGTGTAGAGGGAGAGAGGGGTATAATACTTCCACATTTCAAAGGATGATCAATGTAAATGAGCGATTTCTACAGTACGATAGAGAAGTAAATAAAATAAGAAGAAAGAAATGGAAATTGAAAGGTACAGAGGAAGAGAAAAATTTACATACATACATACATACATATATATATATATATATATATATATATATATATATATATATATATATATATATATATATATATATATATATATATGCATTATATATATATATATTTATACATATGCGTGTGTGTTTGTTCCTGCGTATGGTCATTGTCAAACGCCAACTAACATGACAAAAAAACAAAAGTACTGCTCACTCCTGCAAATCAGGATTCTAAGACAAATAGCATTGGAAAACTGGTATAGCATACTTAATATACGAAATAAAAGGGAACTAGAATACATGCCGATGGGGAAAAATTCATATTCAGGAGAATCATTGTTGCTTTGGAAAGCAGCATATTGGACGTTTTTCGTGTTATCGAGTAAAATAGAAAAAAAGAAGCGTGCTGCCAATCGCAATGCTCCGCCTTCATTTGTGAAAGATTTCGCACATCATAAAATATAGTATTCATCAAATGCTGACCACGTGACCAAAAATGCCCTCATAGGCATGTATCTATCAGCCACCAGCTAGGGGTTAAAGGTTAAAAGCACACGCCACTCTAGAAGGCTTTCCCCCCATTTATTCGTGATAACTATTAGTTTTCCCTTTTCATTGACGAAATTTGCAAAAAAAAGAGGGATTTTGAACATCTCTTCATCTCTGTCTGTCTGTCTGTCTCTCTCTCTCTCTCTCTGTCTCTCTCTTTCTCTATCTATATATCTATATCCCTCCCTCTTGTTTTTCACCCTTTCATCGTCCCCATTCTCGCTCTCTCTGATTAGCTTTCATCTATCTACACACTCTTACAATTTACTTCCATATTTTTGTTCTCCATCTCTCTCCTCTTGTTATTTTTCTCTCTTTTTGCCACTCTCTTTTCACCGCTGAGAACTTCTGAAATAGTTCGCTGGGTAATGAACCGAAATACTCAGAATCTCGTCACTGCAACCCCCCCCCCCCCCAAAAAAAAAAAAAAAATGAAGAGAGAAACACCCTTCATCGCATATACCATCGCGTAGAATTCACCCCTTCACCTAAACTCATACTAAGCATCTTCATTTAATAATCATATCTGGCTAGAACCATTGTTCATCTACAATGCCCCCTGTCTGATGTGCCCCTTTAACCCCCAGAGTGTTAGTCAATTAATGATCGATACCCCCATGCCGCTTCAAGCTAAAGAGCGTCTCAGAAAGCTAGTCTTGCCTAAAGTCTCAAGTGCATTAAAAAAAAACTAGGGGATTGGATCAGCAGCTTTGTCATTGGTTTTTCTTGTTCTCAGCTTTGGTTCCATCTCTTTTGCCTTGTCGGATATGTTCGTTAACCTATTTTTAAATCCACGTATACTGGTCATTTTATCTGTACGATGTACGATCCATTGGAGGGGGTGACATGTCCGTTAATGATTAATTCTACACTGCCAATTCCAAGTACAATGGCTGCAAAACAAACGAATAAATAAAATCCTACATCAGATTAGTTGCTAATCGACATGTACATTCATGACATTTGTTTAAAAGAGCATTGATGGTCCATTTTCCTTTTAAAAACAATATTGTCCTTTGTGTTTCTATGTTCTATTTTCTTAAAAGGTTTTCTTAATTTTGCATCTCTGTTATATTATCCTGTTTGTACATTTTGAACTTCTCCGCCCTCCCCCCCCCCCATTTCTCCACCATCCCTCTCTCTCTCTCTCTCTCTCTCTCTCTCTCTCTCTCTCTCTTCCTCACTCATTGTGTCCCAAATCCGAGAACATGTGCATTTCTCTTCTCTTATCCTCCCTCCCTTCCTCCTCAACACCCCCTTTTTCCAGGATAAAATCGATAATTTTCAAGACGAGGAGGGAAATGCCAGGAACGTGAGGTCAGACACCCTACAAAAGATGCTTTCCAGCATGCCGCCATTTTCATCTTACACCCTCCTTCTCCTACTGAACTCATCTATTCTTACATTGTAAAATTACGTTGAGTCGAGTACGAAATTGCAGTGTCGCACTGGGGGTGTAGACGGGATAAATAGCTCTTCTGCAAAATGCACCGATTAGGGTTTTTCATGGTAGTCAAAATAACACTGAGAACTAAATAAGGTCGACCATGTTAACAAATATATTTCCAGAACCGTTATCACAGATTTTATAATTTTCATTTGCGCAGTTTATTTAATTCACAAGATTTAGCGATAAAACAGAACACTGAAAATCTGATATTCAGGTTAACGTTTTCTACAGTGGTTAAATAGGAACCTTTTTATTTTTTCTTTTAGTTGGCCAAAAAAAATATTTATAACATCTTCAAGCCTAAAGTGTACATGTGTATAAAAATGGCTGTATTTTTGTAAAGCCCTACCAATGAGTTTGGTATTCATTTTATACCAGCTCGTGAGAGGGACAGCTTAGTCGGTCTCGTGGGCTACACAGCCGAACGGAAGCGACGGCTGGAAGGAGTGTACAAGATATTGATATATTGAAATAGGCCAACAAAATGAGCCCAGACTAGAGGATATACAAAATAAAAAGAAAAAAATTGTTAATTATTATGCAGGGAATTCACATTAATATGCATGGCACTCGTGATACAACTACGTTTATCACGTAAGCTAATTTTTAGATTCGAGTGAGGATCCAGAAAAGGAATAAAGGAGTAAGAGAGAGGAAAGAAAGAAGGAAAGATAGAGAGAGAGAGAGAGAGAGAGAGAGAGAGAGAGAGAGAGAGAGAGGGGAGGGGGAGAGGGAGGGGGTAGAAAATAAAACGGGTCTTGAAATGAAATATAATTCATAAAGGCAAGTATTTATATTATAAGGCTATCAAGTTCCGTCAGTATACTCCTATCTTCAGCTGATGTGAAACAACTATCTCGAATGAAGAAGAATATGTATATATACATATTCGGTGGCTTAGAATCTACTAAGAGTTAGAAAAATTATCAAAATAATGAATGAGTGTTTTTCAAAGAATAATTCAAAGGTTTATCTTCAGAACTCACATCATCCGTAGTGACTGTCGCAAAAGGTATACGTAAGTCACACAACTCAAATTCCAAATTTTGATAAGGCATTGTTTGTTTGTCATTTTTACAAAACGTTACATTTGAAGAATCTCTTAATTTTGTCTTTTACAAAGCATTTTGTATTTTTAAAGCAATAATTAATTGGTTGCTATAATTCATTGGTTGCTATAATTCATTGGTTGCAATAATTCATTGGTTGCTATAATTCATTGGTTGCTATAACAACAGAACGCCCATACTAACTTGATCAATTTTTGCAGCTCTCTCACTTTCGAAAACTTCAAATAAAAATGCAAAATTAATGACGGTTCTATTAAGAATGCAATTAAATTACCCATACGTTTGGGGCGCAAGAAAAACCATTTGATTTGATCTAAGTCTCACCCGTAAACGGTTGTAAAAACTAAATTATTATTTAAAAAACAGATCAAAGTCATTACTGCAAATACCAAGACGTATTTTGTTTGGTGATCGCTTTAACCTAGAAACAAAAATGTCAATCAACAGAACAAAATAGCATGGACTACCGTTGCAAAGTGTAAAATTAGTGTCCGATTTCAGCGTCTAATTGGCTTTCCGTGCACAAAGCTCTCTTGCCACTTTAACTGATAATCAACGAGTCACGTACTGAAAGATGTCGCTCTTTGTGTAGTTGTCGCTCTGGCTCCGCCCCTTCTTTTATCTACCCTCGCCTCGTCTTCCTGGTCGATGCGAGAGTGAGACGTCGTGATGGCGACACGCACGTGCTTTAGGGTGATCGTCGGTCACGGGCGATACGTCGTCGAGGTTACGTGTGCCTCCATCGGAGCATCGATCGCCGACCTACGGCCAGCCGTCGGCATGGGCATCCGCCAGCCATTGCACTCGTTTTCGACGCTGGAAACCCGATACGGCCTCACCAATGCCCACATCAGCTCTCTCTCTCTCTCTCTCTCTCTCTCTCTCTCTCTCTCTCTCTCTCTCTCTCTATTTCTTTCTTTCTTTCTTTCTTTTTTTTCTCTCTCTCTCCTTTTTTCTATCCCTATCTCTTTCTTTCTTGAACTATCTGACGTAAGTTGGTTTCTTCTAAGTTTTATTACCACGCTCTCATTCACTCTCTCCCTTCTCTATCATATTCTACCTTTCTCTCTCTCTCTCTCTCTCTCTCTCTCTCTCTTTCTGTTTAAGTCTCTCTTCACTCAGCTTGCTCTCCAGTGTCATATTAACAGGGGTGAAATGCACTACTCTGATGACCCGACGCTACTATTCTTTTAGTTTATTTTTTAATTTATTTATTTATGTAATTTAATGTATGTATACATACATTAAATTACATAAATAAATAAATTAAAAAATATTTAAATTTATTATCATTATTTCGTTTATATTTATTTATTTATTTCTATTTGTTTTTATTTATTTATTTATTTATCTGATTTAATCTATGTATTTATTTATTTATTTGTATTTATTTCATTCTATTTCATTTTGGGGGATATTTTAAGTCCATTTGTTTATTAGCATATCTTTCTGATCTTCAATCCCTCTCCCTATCTCCCCCCAATATGGGTAACTGAACCCCCCCCCCTCTCTCTCACTCTCTCCATCTCTCTCTCTCTCCATCTCTCTTTCTCTCCCCCACTTATCTTCCTCTCTGCACCTCCTCTCCCTCCCTCTCTCCCTTCCTTCTTCTTCTCCTCCTCCTCCTCTTCCCCGACGTTCCCTCATCCCTCTCCTCTTCCCTCTCTCTCCAAAACTATATAGTCGCATGTACGGCAGGCTATCTTGCTGCCTTGATCACCGGGCGGGCGGGCGGGCCGGGCAGGAAGCCGCCTTATTTACGAGGTGCTAGCGTGTTTGCTTTATCGTGGCTCGGGTCACGTCGAGTCGAATGGGATTCCTTCACTCGCTCCTTCTCTCATACAGCCTCCAGTCCCGTGTCGAAGAAGAAACTGTACCGATGTCGAAAGAAACTGACTGTCCTCTCACGTCCTTACAAGCTTTGGTCAACTACTGGCATAAACAATGGACAACCACGGTCGATTTTTTTTTAACACATTCAAAGTACATACTATCACATGCCAGTGTGGCCAGCGAAAAAAATACTATTCTGCTTGGGAGCAGCGAAAATTCTGCTAAATCAAAAATTTTACTGCTTAATCAAAATTTTACTCAAAAATTCTCTGACAAGCATTTTTGGGGTGTATTTTTACTCGAAAATTCTCTGACAAGCAAAAAAAAAAAAAAAAAAAAAAAAAAAAAAAGGTTATCAGCATTTTTGGGGTGTATTTTTACTGGAAAATTCTCTGACAAGCCAAAAAAACAAAACACCAGAATTATGCTAAAATTATGCTAAATTTTGTCAAATTATGCCTAGCATAATGCCAGATGCTAAAGCGGTCAAAATTCTGCCAACTCTGGGAACCTTGTCACATGCTCCAAACAATGTAGTCTAGGGTTTCCATCCGCAGCGTATTATAATGGAATAGACCGGTTTTGTAATGTATACAAATTTATGCACACTTCTTCTCTGAGCACCTAGTGACGAGCTATTCCATTAACCTGCTTTTTATAAATGAGCCTCAATGCTTGGAATCCAGTTTGCATACATTACTTGTTGCTATGTCCGGCAAGCCTCCGGCAAGCTTTCTGGTTGTCAAGAACAACCTTTGTTTGAAAGGTATGTATAAAATTTGCATACATTACCGAAGCGGTCTATTGTGATGGCTCTGTCGCAGAGCAGTGGTCTCATGCATAACTAGGAGGTTCCGGGTTTGAAACAAAATCGTTGCTCAAGTATATAAAAAGGTAATTAATCCTCATTACCAAGTCTCTTGATGGACTTAAGACCGTAGTTCCCCCTGGATGCTTACCTACAAGCATAATTATATTACTTGTTTTCTTATTAGTCTTTTTTTTAATCATCAATCGCCAGTTAGGCCTTTATGCACTTTTTTTCTTTCAAAAGTTTTACCTATACTGATTAGGATTTTCTTTACTTTGCTCTAGTACAATTTTCAAACGAAATTTCAATTCCTCTTTATCTTTCTCATAAATGCCTTCTTAAAAGGTATTTCACTCTTTTTAGTCAACTTTTCCATTTTTTTTTCCACTCTTGCTTGCTCAAAATAAATGAAGTGACTTAACTTTTTATTTTCACCCGTAGCCTATCATGATGGCAACTACGCCTTTATCATGCATTAAAGGGATCATTAAAATATACGGAACATAATTTCTATAAAACCATGGACTCATAACTGATAACAGTGGTAGAGCAGGGGGGGGGGGGGTGGCGCAGAAGATGTGCACCGTCCCCTTGTGTTTGTTTAGCCAACCAGGCACAAAGCATGCCCGTATAACCATGATAACACGCACGAAGTTCATGAAGTTTTTGGCGCAATTTGTTTGGGGTGCACCTTCCTCTTATACTACAGAATCTTGGATATGTTGGATTCGTCACTGGATAACAGCGCCCGAGTGGCCCGGACACTATTTCCTGTTACTCTTCTACACGAAGCGCCTCATCCACCGTGTAGTGGAAAACTGTCAAAGAGTTAATAACCGTGGGCTTGAGATGGCACAAGAACCGTACTGTACTAATGGGCTTGGTCCACTACACTTTAGGCAAAAATGGGAGAGAGAGAGAGAGAGAGAGAGAGACACACACACACACACACACACACACACACAGAGAGAGAGAGAGAGAGAGAGAGAGAGAAGGGGAGATAGATAAAGAGAAGAGATGACTGAGGACCAAAGTCACTGTGGTAGGCCATTACATTATTAGTTTAAAGCGTAAGAAAGACAGAGACACAGCGAGACAGAGAGACAGAGAGAGAGAGAGAGAGAGAGAGAGAGAGAGAGAGAAGAGAGAAAAAAGAGAGAGTGGGAAGATGGGGGACCAGGGGAGGGGAGGGGGGGGGAATAAAGAGTGAGATCAAGAGGAACAAACAATATTATTGTCGGAGGCAAAGAAGTGAAATAACGACGGTGAATTACAAACAATAATTTAAAAAGTTGAAATGTCATTAAGCACACACAGTCCTCAAAGAAAAGTGGGACAATTTAAGAAAACAATAGGCCTACTTCAGGAGTTTGAGAGATGCACTAAGGTGGGGGAAAAAACTTAAAAGGAGTAATAAGAATATTTATATACTTCAAGAATCGTTTTCGGTAAAACTGTAGAAAGTTTTAGATTAAGCATGTTGAATAAAAGCACAGAATATGATATCGTATAAAGTTATCAACTGATGAAATAAAGCCCTAATCATGGTAAGGGAAGCAAAAAAGACTGATAAAGGCGAACTATGTAATACATTGTTGAAAATTATCTTCTAAAACTCTGTTGCATGTAGGCCTGTATGACAGGGATAAAAATAGAATGCAAAAATTAGAACACTAGTAAATCAATAAGCTTAGTCATGTTATTCGCGTTAGTTTAACCTCAGTCTTGTATACGAAACAAGCTCCTGTGTGCATCCTTTCTTTATTATCATTTATTAAGAAGTTAAAAGCTCAAGTCTTAAAATATTCCAACCTCTATATCCAACATGTCCGATAAGCATCCAAATGAGAAATTGAGACATAATCGATTCGGTTTGTCTCAATTTTCTCTCATGAATTTTGATTCTGAAAACTGTTCAACAGAATCGTCCAAAAAACCACAACAAACTTACACTTTACATCAAAGAAGGTGCCACGACCACTTAACGCATCGCCAATCGCGCATCAAGGCAGGGAGCAGTTAAGAAAAGGAAGGGAAAAAAGAGGGAGAAAAGTTAGGAGATGACACAGATATAGAAATGTGGTGAATAAACAAAGATTTGTCTGAGTAAATAAAATGAGAGTTGACGATCGAAAATGACTGGAAGATAGCATAGGGATGCTTAGGAGATAGAGCCGCGGTTTGATGCCAGAGAAGGGGGCTGGAGAGAGATGCAAAAGAACAGTATGTAGCGGTTGTTGAATTTTGAATGGCAATTGGAGAAACATGTTTAGATAGGCGAAGAGTAGCGATGAGTCAACAGTTACCTTCTCCTGATGGGATATCAAACTTTTTTTTTTTTTGACGTCTTCATTCACCGTCATTCGAAGTCCTCGAAGTCGTGCTGAAGGAGGCCAATGACCTTGGTACAGCTGTCATCATCCACGCTGTCCTTGATGGCTTCGTATCGATGCATCACTTCATTATCGCAGTGGTGTCACGATGGTGTGGTCATGCCATGACTAGAAATAATGGTAATCGATTAATGATGATGATGGTAGAGGCTTAAAGCTCATTTACAGTATTGGTAGCAAAAAGGAAATTGAAAAGAAACATGTTAAATATAGTCTCATTTTGTTCTCCTTGTATCAAAAGATGTCTGTAAGAGATCATTTGGTATTCCATCTATGATTTCTGGTGAATTTCAGTGTAAATATCTGTCAGGAATGCTTGATCACTGCCATTATGCTAAGACGCTTCCACCCCGACGGCTCCCCGCACAGCAATCTTGGGGCTTCGCATAGAGACAGCGTGTGTGCACTGTGTGTAGCTACTCATTATTGGTTTTACACGTGTGTGTAGAGTGTATAGCACATGCTGCCTTTGTTGGGATTTTACGTGCCTGTCCCGGCACATAAATTAGTTTTTGCCTCTTATTTGTTTAATAATAAACTTTAGGAGGTGAAATCTTCACGGTGTCTTAGTATTGCTAGTATCTTGCTATTTATCAACAAAAATTGAAGAAATCTGACGAACAGTTTTTGAGGGCTTACCAAAACTTTACATGACCTTTAAACTACAATTGTATGATTACCCCCCAACCGATGAAAGTTTTCTGTATTATGATGATGATGATGATGATGATGATGATGATGATGATGATGATGGTGATGATGATGGTGATAAATATGATGAAAATAATAACGATGAGGATGATGATGATGTTGAGGAGGAGGAGGAGGCGGAGGAGGAGATATTGATGATAATAATGATAATCGTGGTTAAATAAATAAATACAAAAATACACATTATGATGATGCTGATGATGATGATGATGATGATGATGATGATATTGATGATGATAGTGATGATGTTGCTCTTGATGATGTTGATGATGAAGATGATGATGATGAATGTTATCAGGACGACCACATCAATGCTAGCGACTGTACACTAGCACAATTAATTCATGAATATGAGGCTTAGGTTTAGCTTAATTTCATCTTCTTACGTTCATGTTAAATTCTGAAGACAAATTACAGACAATGGCCGTGGCCATGGTGGCAAGCTTTCTTGTTCTGAAGAATGGTTGTGCCAGTACACGATTTAAAAAAGAAAGAATTTCATGACTCTGTTACTGAGTAGTTTCCCTTCTGGCACTCATCCCACCGTAAACAATTTGTATTTATTCTTTTAACCATTTTAAAATTCATTTAAAAAACCTCGTAAAATGCTCACTTTAGAACAGATCTTTAAAAGATTGCAATATCGGAATATTGTGGACAATATTTTACAATTAATCGAAAGAAAAGGAAAACATAAAAAGACCGTGAAAGAATGAACTCGATAGTGCTTAATACGAACTAGATCATGATAAATTGTGTTTTAGTGTAGACCTTAGTATTGTCTCGTTCATTGACCAATCATATTTAATTTGTTTTCAATTTAAACGTACTTACGTAACATAAATATAGGGCTAACATTTTGTTCTAATTTAAATTCATTGAAGGATGATATTTTAATGACCTTATGTACAATAGGTAGTGTTTTTAATGGAGGTATAGTGCTCGAATACTTTCGTGTCCTGTGCGTCTTCTTAATCACCAAACTGAATAGATAGTGTATTGAGACAACGTATCGTCAATGAAACTCCACATCTACCAAAGATGGCGAATTCTATGTCTATGACAAAAATTCTTCTTTGAAAGCAAGTGACTGCTCTCTCTCTCTCTCTCTAAAAAAAAAGTGAATTTTCACTATGTTTTCACTCCCCGGGAGTCATGGGAGTCATGTCAGTAATCACTTGTTTAGGAGTGAATATCAAGTGATCTCTAAAAGGAAAAGAGTGGAGTTTCACTCTATTTTCACTCTATTTTCATTCCCCCGGGAGTGACGTCAGTGATCACTCGATTTTTTTTTCGATTTTTTCTTTTTTTTAGAGAGAGAGACAGCTCAAGAGACCGAATCCCACAAGACCGACAATGTTGGCCTTTTCGGCCTTCTAGATCAGTATCATGGGTCTTCTGATAATTGTTGGAGGGTTGACTATAGGCAGACGGTCCACGAGACCGAGACATTTCCCTATCCTCCTTTATGTATTTTTCGTGAGCCGTCGATCTCGTGGGCTGTCGGTCTCGTGGTCCGTCGTTCTACTTGGATGACCCCCTACTGAATATCTAGTTTATTACACTACTGTCAATGTAATATTCACGCAGTATAGGACATGCACAGATAGAAAATGGGAAAGGACTAATCTGATTGTTTTGTTTGATAACAATTGTCATCCTGCTGTCCTTCCCTATCTTCAGGGTAAACAATTCTATCAATCAATTTTGTTCTATCTCGACCGACCATACTCGCCATCGAGTAGGCATATTAGCCTCTTATGTCCTCGTGCTAGGTTTTATAACCTCCAGGGCCAGCCAGAAAATTTTCTACTCAAAATCCACTCGTTTTTCCCCGAAGATAACATGCAATCCTATTGATCACTCGCCCTCGTCTTACCACGCTATAAGGCTCGCGGGGGCTGTTTTTTTTTTTTTTTTTTTTTTTTTTTTTTTAACGGAGGGCCTATTTTCACCTCCGAAAAAGCCCTTGCTCACTGTCCGGTGTCGGGCATTAGTTTATTATCCCTGTGAATGTCAACATTAAAGGTTTGTCCACAGTATGAAGCTATAGGTAATGAGAATTTAATTTCATATGAGAACGGGGCGCTTCATTATATAAGTGTACCTTTGCCAGATTAATGATGACCTGACTGAATTAATGACCCGAGAGTAATATCGGAAGCCGAGGCGTCCATATCTTGTGGTGCGTAAAGAGAAAGAAATTATCTACCAGTATTTGAACTTTCCATTTCCTCACTGCAAGCAGCTAAGAATGATAACAATAAAGATATAGTTAATTTCTTGAATAATTATAAAATAATAAGCATGTTGTACATCTCTTAAAAAGTGAAACTAAAATCTCATTACTCTTACTACTACTAGTGAGTCTTCCTACTAGGCAAAAAATAACTTTAATTTCGGGGTGCTGCTGATTATTGAACATTGATATTTGGGGTATCAGCATAATCTGTTGTGTGAACGACCCTACATGCCAAAGTATGTAATGTCAATGGTGTATTTCGTGTTTTTTGGATTGGAGGGGGCGTTCACACGGGGCGAAGAGAGAGAGCGAGAGCGATGAGCTCTGGGGTAGTGTGACGAAGGTGCTTAACTCCACCTTCCATCAGTCATTGATTGGATAAGAGTACCGCTGTGGGGTAAAGCGATCCGGGAAGACAGGATGGGTAAGGGGTCAAAATCACGAAGAATATCATGAGAGAGGGATGGTGAGCTTGATCAGATCGGATGAAACAAAGTTTGGGGGAGAAGGAGTAAAGATTAGATTTTTTAAAAACTGGGAGTCGCAGAGAATGAGAGGAAGAAGGATTCGTCACAAAAAAGTAAAGCCTTTTTTAATGCCAGAATAAAAAAGGGTAACTAGTCAAATCCCCGAAATTGTGACTGGATAACAATAAAGCTGTTAATGGGGATAATATCAGAGATAATTATCTAGCACAACATCCAAAAGGAACAATGTTCAATAGGGAAACAATTTTGTCATTTTTTAAGGAGTAGGAATCTAGAAAGATACAAGGAGACGCATGAAAGGTTGTGACATTTGGTGAATGGAGATGAGGAATAATAAAAAATGTGAAACTGAGATGAAATAAATAGTATATTACAGGGGTGTTAGAAAGAAATGCTAAATAAATTTTTTAAAAAAAACTTAAAATCTGATAAAGAAGTTACAGACTGGAAAAAAAAACACCATAATATTTACAGTTATTATGTTACATTCAATAGATCTATATAGGTCTACTTACATGACTTAAAAGAATATTTGAGAAAGTATAAAATAATGAGCTAAAGGGAAATGGAAAATGAGAAAAAAAAAGACAGAAAAAATAAAGAGAGAGACGGAAGAGAGAGAGAGGGGGGGGGAGAGAGGGGGAGAGGGAGAGAGAGCTAGAGAGGTAGAGAGATAGAGAGAGGGGGAGAGCGAGAGCGAGGGAGAGAATCATGCTTGTTATTATAATTATCATCAAGATTTCAGTCGGAAGGGAATCCATCGTGTGTAATGCATGGAGTGGTAGTGGCATGGGGGGGGGGGGGTGTAACGTGGGATATTATATATGTGTCATTGGTATTGAATTGAAATATAAAAAAAAACAGATCTATTTAAAGAGAATCATTCTCTTTTGCTGAATCTTTTCTAGAACGCGTAACAGTAAATAGATTATATTACACTGATATCTGACAAGCTTTTTTTTTTTTTTTTTTTTTGCATCGCTATTCCTCCACTCTGAGGAAAAAAACCCAGTAGATTAAAAAAAAAAAAAAAAATTAATAAGCATAGGATGATATTAGAATATGTTCATAATATATTCGTTGTGAAACAATGCAACCTATCTTTCAAAGATAATTGGTCATTTTCTATTCATCTGAAACAGGAGATAATCTTGTACAACCATCCATTCTGTTTTCAATGTGTTTTTGTCTCGATTGTCTGCGATCCGCCCATGTAATTGTACGGCTCTAATTTGTGGGGGTAATTTGATGGGAGGGCTCAGTCGATGAGCCAAATATGTCTCATCCTCCAAATATCACGAAGAGCACGACTTGAAGAAGAGATGAATCGTATGAGGGCAAGCACCGAGGGCCAAAGGCTGGCGCATTCAATTTTCGGTTATTTGTTGGCCGGCCAAGAAAACACCTTGCCTTACGCCTTCGATCCAGCTTCTCAGCACAATCCCAGCCCCGGCTAATTGAATAAATATCCTCGCGGAATTCAGCCCCAGCAAAAATGGTTTCCGAAGATGTTTTCTGCGATCAATTTCTTCGATTTCGCATCACTTCAAGTTTAGCGGAGTGGTGATGGCAGGCGGCCCGCTCTGCGCCCGCCGAGAGTAGCGCAGGTATCGAATGCTCCACTCGCGAGCACGCACAGGCCCTACAAATAGCAAGGCGTAGCGCAGGACGGGAGCAGAAGACAGTCTCGCAGCGCGCGAAAAGTGAGAAACCTCTTTCGCGCCATTACAACTCGAGCGTGCTACTAGAGAATTTTTTCCTTCCTTTTTTTTTTTTTTTTTTTTTTCTTCTTCTCAGGATTGGGCTTCGATGACACATTTCATTCAGAGCCTGACAATTTCCTACCTAACTACACGGGTTATCACCATTTGAAAAAGAAAAAGAAAGAACAAAAGACGAGAGAAAGAGAGAAGAAGAAAAAAAAAATCGCTGCTCTCACTCGCTACGTATTTTTGCCCTTTTCAAGGAAAGATCCCCCCAGGTCATTCAACCTGTATGGCTTGTTTTGACTTAGTATCACTTTAACCGAGACCTTCACTAAGCCGTGTTTATCTTCGACCTGCTCCACGTGCTCTAGCCTATTCCTAACCCGCTCAAATAAATCCGACGTGTTTTTGGAGAGAGAAAGACAAGCACATGAATCATTTAACGATATTGACTTCCGTAATTCATCTTCTTCGAATAAGAATAAAGAGAATAAAGAAACGAATCAAAGGGCCCTTTTGATCATACGGTAACAAGGTTCGGGGAAGGGGGAGCAGAAGGGGTTCAAGTGCCCCCTTTTTTTATTGACGCCCATGCGGACTCTACTCTACGTGGGCACTTCGTCCACTTTGAGAACCCCCAACTTCTTAAATGGTTCGTTACCGTTTGGAAGAGAAAGGACAAATGAAGAAAAGGAAGTAGAAGAAAAAAAAAAAATAACGAGGAGACAAAAAGTTATAAAAAAAAAAAGATGAACGGAGGTTCTCTTTCTTTGTCCCGTTACTAACCTTGATCATTATCACCTCTCTGGTAAAATATAAGGGTTAAGGGTTTGGCAGGGCAGAGAAGTGTATAATTACATATATAAAATATTATGTACATAACTACTAGTAAAATAAGGTAAGGATTATGGCAGTCATCGGTGCCATCACTGTTTTACCGCATGTACAGTGTCAAAGTATAAGTGCATACGATAACAAAATCATGCATGCTCATGAGTATAAAAGTTGTAAGCCTATGTTGAATTCGTCGAGTTATTTCTGAAACGATTAAGTGATATAGCATGTAAATAAAGTGTGAAAATATTATATGGTATCACTTTACTGTGGTGCCTTCTCATGTGAGCTTCTGTCTAGTCGTCTTACAATACACTGCAAGTAAGTGGCTGTTTAGAAGTTGTCTTCATCTTAAATGTGAACATGATCACATCTTATGCTGATCACTGAAGAGACACAGACTAAAATTTTCGTCAGGCTTAACATGCTTCAGAAGATATTTAAAAGAAAGAAAAATAACCTAAAGGTAAGTTTTCTGTCTCTTTATCTTGTCTTTCTCTCTAACTTATGGTATATTGATCCGCCTCTCACAATCTAATTTTATTTCTAATATAATTGTGTCATACTACTCCCCCCCCCCCCCCCAACTCACTTAAAAGCATTTATCTCTATCGGAACTATGATCTCCTTATACATGTTATATATCTTTATATACCGCTCCAACTTCCCCTGTCTCTCTCTCTTTCCCTCTCTTCTTCTTTTTCTTCTTCTTCTTCTTCTTCTTCTTCTTCTTCTTCTTCTTCTTCTTCTTCTTCTTCTTCTTCTTCTTCTTCTTCTTCTTCTTCTTCTTCTTCAGTTCTTCATCTTCTTCTTCATCATCTTCTTTTCATCCTCTTCCACCTCTTCCTCCTCCTCCTCCCGTCTCCTCTCTCTATCTTTCTATACCTGACTTTTTCTATCTCCCGTCTCCTCATCCACTCTTCCATGAAGACAGACTACACAATCGTGCCCCTTCCCTTTCCTTTTTTCGATATCATCCCATAGTGAGCTGGTGAGCAGAATACTCATCATACTCATCAAAATAATTTAGCGGGCATTATAAAAAATTCGCTTCAGTTTCATTCAGCGAGGCTTGGTGAGCTAACGTTCCTCTCACTGCTCAATGGTTTGGAACAGGTAAAGTAAAGATAAAAAAAGGAGGAAAAGAGAAAAGAGGTTCGGCTGCAATACTCACAAACGTGAGCCTCATGCTAGATCATGCATCGTAGTCTAAAGGGAGCACTTCTCTGGCGCTCGAGATTGACAGCTAAAAAACGGATAATTCTTATGGATTTTGGCGAAGTGTCTGCACTCCTCTTTGTTTCATTATACTCTCGTCTCCCCTGTCCGAGCCCTTATCTTAAATGGATGTTTCTGAAGAGGCTTTACGCCTTTAAAACGATGACGGGCAAAGAATAACGCAATTTTAAGCGCGCTTCATGTTTCCATAACTTCAAAATCGAAGTCATGTGGAGGAGGTGATTGTCCTGGGGGTCAAAATGGCGGGGCGTTTTATAGGATGTTTCAAAGGTTTTGAATTATGGAAAAGTGAGGTCATCAGTTTTGGATTACAGCTTTTGAAAGCATTAGCGCATTTCTTTGACATGTTTGGAGTATCTTTGGAAAAAGAATATCATCTTCACCTACATTTTCCTTCGTCATGTTTCGCTGAAAGTATTTATTGGCATGATTTTGATGTCTCTTATACATTCATCCTTCTCATAATCATTCTTCCTCACTGTCTGTCTGCCTTGCCATGTCCCAGATATGATGCTCCTCATCGTACTCTCCAAACCAAAAGAAATTGTAGTCCGAAAATGACTTGTCATGTTTACCCTTTCATGATGTAATGCACATCTATATCATTTTAATTGCCTACTAATATGTTAGCATTACGTCATGTTACTATTAGTTTGAAATTTGCACCTCTATGTATTCAACGTTTGCACCCTTCACTTCCAGAGTGCAAAAATGATTAATATACACCTGCGGTTGAGATGAGCTACCGACTTTGGGGGAATCGGTACTAATTGAGCTGCAATTACGAATGGAAATGAATAAAAGTGTAATTTTCACAAACGATGCATGAACTCAAAATTTTCATATTCTGAAAAGGAGCACTGCTCAATCTGAGCCCCCGCCTCGGGGGAAAAAAAAAAACATTTCATCACAGGTTGAAGACTTAGAGTTCTCACAAAATATACAAAACCAAACCAAACAGAAAAAAAAAAAACTAAACTAAGCTAAACTAAACAATGAAAACAAAAACATGCTCTGCATTGAGCTTAGATTGAGGGAGGGCGGCGGGGGGGGGGGGGGATAAATGCACGAGGTTTATAGAAAAAATAATGATTATTCATCAACTTTTAACCAATGATATCGTTCAACAATATAGGTAATGATGGAAATTATACAGTTATATGTCATCGAGAAGTGATGTTTAAAAGAGATAGAGAGAGGGGGGGGGGGAGGGGGAATGGGGAAAGAAAGGGAGACATAGAGAGGGCCAGAGAGAAAGAGAGGAGGAGAGAGAGAGACAGAGAGACAGAGAGAGGGAGAAAAAGAGACATAAAGAGGGCGAGAGAGAAAGAGAGAGAGAAAAAAGAGACATAGAGTGGGCGAGAGAGAATGAGAGAGAAAGAGAGAGAATGAGAGAGAGAAAGAGAGACAGAGACAGAGAGGGAGAGAAAGAGAGAGGGAGAGACAGAGAGACAGAAAGACAGAGAGACAGAGAGAGAGGGCGGGGGGATAGAGAATAAATAAACAGAAAGGAAATAAAGATCGAGCGACGGACACAGCAAGAGACCGAGAGATAATCGAGACAGATAGAGATGAGAGAGAGAGACAGACAGAGAGAGGCAGAAAGAGAGACAGGGAGAGACACAGTGAGACAGGGAGGGGGTGTACCACTACCATTCTCTTCCAAAGCGCGGCGACATAAGTGGTGTAAACTATATTAAACATTGCAGCTCATGCGTTTACACATCGATATATGTTACCAACTTGAACCTCTACTCCACGCATTGCCCGTTTGAATCGGAAGGATGATAATATTTGTCGACTCTTCCCATCTTGTCTTTCATTTCTACTCGTAACATTATCTCGGAGTTGGCACACCGCGTGGAAAAAACAGAGAGGAAGAATTATCCCGACCGCAGTCGTAGTCATCATCATTCACGACTTCATCTTCGTCATCAATTGTCGTTCAGTGGCAGGGACGTGGAACAACTTTGGAGTTGGTTTTCGCCTCTCCGCCATGAACGTTTTGTTTCCAGTACCAATGTTGATGGTGTAAGATATCAAAATGCTCTGTACCGTGACAAAAAAAATCTTGCATCCATATTTCGCGATTCGTTCGATGAATTGCTGGGCTCGGTCTTACGGAGGTTTGATGTAACGTAAGATCACTTTGCACGGTATCCGCCAACACGATAGTTTATGGCAACGGTGTGGCATTTCAAGAAACATCTTCGAGTGAATAATCATTATGAGTTCTTACAACCTCATTCGTTTCTCAGATTATATTTAAAGAGGGGATTGCGCTCTGGTCAAGGTGATAAACAATGACTTTCACATTCTTTTTATTCGTATGATATGCGGAAGAATATCATAATAGCAATGTCAGCTATAAACAAGGACTTTTTAAAATTCCCACATATTCCAAATGTAACTAGAAATGATTTCAAAGTTTATGCAAAATTTTGATGTCACATAAAATTATGTAGTCCCATAAACCCATATCTGTGTTCATTGCTTTTCACTGTACGAAATTTTCAGGGAGATAGAGTTAATTCATTATCATTTTGACCATTCCAAAAGCTCATGATATAC
Organism: Heliocidaris tuberculata; assembly: GCA_025618425.1. NCBI lineage: Eukaryota > Metazoa > Echinodermata > Echinoidea > Camarodonta > Echinometridae > Heliocidaris > Heliocidaris tuberculata. The sequence continues at coordinate 7,450,220 of CM046837.1, forward strand.
AATAAATTTTAGTCATAATCAGCCTTTCCCCAGTAACCTCTTTGCCAGAACTCAATTTTCTCATTAAAACTAAACATAGACGAATAGATTTTGGAAACCTCATATGCGTTTCTCAATCATTATTAATTTCCGTGCAATTAAAGCATAAATATCTTTTGCTCATTCTGTCATACTTTCCTATGCCACTGACAAAGGTCAGCAAAGTGTAGCGCTACAATAGGCCGAGGGTGCAAATATAAAGCTTAATCGGTGCACATTGGCATCCCAAGTGAAGCTTGTTAACCCTTTCAGGACAGGAATTATTTAAGGGATAAATAGATCACATTCTGTTCTTCAAATTGGCAACAATAATATTTTTATTTTAGTGCTACATGGTTCTAATAAGGTGTAATATCTTTGAAAACAATATACATGGTTACAGATTTTGTCGAAAAGTTGAAAAAATTGCCAATTTTGATGAAAATACAATGATTTTGACATCTCATTATGTTGCCAATTTAAGAATTTTAAGTCTTATTCTCGTTTTAAAAATTCCTGGCATCAAACGAAATATGGTTATGCAACAAAAATGGACATAGTGTGTGCAGAAATTTTTGCTCTTTCTATTCATGCATCTGGTATATTTTTAGAGCGCTGAATCAAAAATTATTGAGCTAAACCACAAAAACCAAATTGCAACCCTAACCCTAACCCTATATATATATATATTTTCTTTTTACAAAATAAAGTCTAGAGCAATTGTCGCTGAAGCAATTTATGTCGGATGAAACTCAATTTCTTAGAACCAGTGTTACACCGAGTGCTGTAGCGTGAGCTCAGTAATTATGATTTTTTTGGCGAACATTTTTGTGGAGGGACAAAATAAAATATCTACTTGCAACTTCCATTATGACATAGCTATTTGGACGGTAGAGTAATGTGTCTATTGCCCGAAATAATATTGTCGTCTAAATCATGAAGATTTATTTTATATAAATTGTTTATCGAAACGATTGAGCAATGCCTTAAAGCTCTCCTTTTTTCAGTTCTCACAATCATGACATTGGCCAGCTGGACGGGCTATGATAAAGTGTACGCGGCAGATATAATTTGTAGCGCCTTAATGCCGTACAGGACCTTTTATTCTGGACACGTCTAGGTAAACTTGTTGAGATAATTCCGTGTCATGACCATACTCGTTTCTTCCGGCCTAGTCTGGTATCTACCGGCTGTAACCTGAGCTATCCCGAGCGCCATTCACCCATCTTAGGCACCCCACTTCAAATCCATTCCTACTGTATTTGCCCAAGCTAAGCTAAGCGACTACGATGAATTTTCATTATGACGCGTCTTTTTTTTTTTTTTTTTTCCTATCTAAAAAATCCAAGTTTTGGATTATTAATTTTGGTCGTTACCCGGGTGATAGATGAAGTTGAGTTTTAGCAGGTGCCGCGTTGAAAGTTTGTAGATATTGGCCTATAAGGAGGGGAACGAGGGATATGTGACCCCCCCCCCCCCCCACCTTCGAATAAAGAAATTAAAGTGAAATAAATGGTCACACGTGTGACCACCTAATTTTGCCTCATTGCCGGAAAATCAGATTACATGTTATTGATTTTTTAAATATCATCAGTTTCTTACATGAAAAAAGAATTTCCTTTCCTTGACAAGAAAAAAAATCAATTCCCAACCATAATGTTTATACAGATACATTTAAAAAACACCCTTTTTGAGTGGTTATACACTTCTAAAATCAAGGAAAATTCACTCATTTATGGAAAATTGCTTTCAACCTGTTCAGAGCGATCCCATCATAGCGTAATGAAAAGTGGAAACTTGTACTACGAGGGAAATTCATTTGACTATCAACAAGTCGGACCCCTTTTCGTGTGAGGTCACACACGTGACCGACCTAATTTTGACCTCTGAAAGAAAATGATGTGTTCTGATTTAAAATAATCATAACAGACTTTACTTTCACACTTTAGTTTTTCTTGTGGGTTGAGGCAATTGTCCATCTTCAACTCACTAAATAATTCGCTTGTCGTAATGATGCTTTATGAATTTAATATTATTGAACGACCCAGTTCGTGATTAACTTATATAAGTTTCTGGACATGTAATATACAAGCTTTGCTTTTAAACATGTCCAACTGTTTTCAACATCATTTATGTCAATATTTGTGCATCATAATACTTTACTTATTGATATTCAATTATGTACACTGTCCATATCTAGGGGAAAACATCATTGTTATATTATTGTTGTTATTGTTTTATTGTATTTATTTTATGTTAAACACTACAGTATTATGTTAATATGTTTGAAAACAGTCCATAAATCTGAATCTGAATCTATCCTACGTCTGTTGGGGACAAGACTGTTATTTAAAAATCCGAAATGAGAGACTTCTGCTACAAGATTAATACTGAGAAATTAGTTAATTAATTAATCCAAATGTTTATCATTCCGAATGTTCCTTATGCCAAAAGTTCATAATTTCGAATATAAAGGGGAAAAAAATTATAATTCCGAAAATGATATCCCCTAGCATCATAAACTTTGCCTTTGTTCAAGGTACATTGGTGTATTATGACTGAATCCACATTCCTAAAAGAATGATTTGCTTTTATAAACTGAGAAAAAAAAATTATGAGTTTGTACAATCATAAATACGTTTGCCAGTTGTTTCTCAAATAGATCTTCACATCATTCAAAGATTCATGATTTTCTCACTAGTTGTCTGATGTTCCTCTAATTCTATGCATTTCTTTACAAATTGAAAACAACTATATCCTGCATGGACTGGAATAAGCATGTCGGCCAAGCTCATGTTTACCTCACATAGAATAATGGGAGATTATACTAATTCAAAAGTATGAAGGACGGCCTTTTAAAACGACTGTACCACAAGGCTGGTACAAACTGTTGCAAAATCTAAAATCTGAATTATTCTCCTTTCACCTATACCGCCTCACTCTCTTTACCCTTCTCTTTCTCACCATTTATGTCTTTCTCTCTCTCTCTCTCTCTCTCCCTCTATATCACTGTCTATCTTTTTTCCTTCTCTCTATCCCCCTCTCTCCCTTTCTCTCCCTCTCACTCAATATTTCTATGTTTCTATAGCAGTCTCTCCCCCCTCTTTTACCCCTCCCCCTCTCCCTCTTTTCTTCATCTCTATCTCTTTCTATCTCTCTCTCTCTCTCTTTCTAAATCTTTTTTATGATTCTATGTCAGTGTCTCTCTATTCTTGTCTTTCTCTTTCTATACCTTCTCTCCCCTTCGTGGTAACAATTCTATTTTACTTCTTGCTTGTGTCTTCATACATGTAGCCTATCTTGACCGAGTATCACCCCTGATCGATTGGCATGAATTATGATACCCCCGTTCATGATTCAACCTCTACCCCCACTCGACTCCCTCGTGCCTCCATCTCTCTCGAGATTGAGACCCTCTTTATCGACTTCCTTACCCCTACTAGGACCAATCTTCAACTCTCTCTCTCTCTCTCTCTAATATTATCTCTTATTTTTCTAACCGCTATAACTTGCCTCATATTTTTTTCTTTTCTTTTGTTCTCTCTCTAGTGTATCCTATTTTCCTTATATCACGTAATATACTATTCTCCCAGCATCATGTACTCTCTCTATCTCTTTGTATCTATCTGTCCCTTCTTCGTTTCCATGGCGCTATAACTCTCCTCTCGTCGTGTTCTCTCTCTCTCTCCCTCTCTCTCTTTCTCTCTCTCTCCCCCACTCTCTCCCCCACTCTCTCAATTCTTTTCCTTACCCCTATCACTATTATCTTACCCCCCCCCCCCTCTCTCTCTCTCTCTCTTTCTCCACTTCTCTCACTCTATGTCAGCCTTTCATTAGCTCTCTCCTAGATTCTGCTCCATCACCATGCATATCTTTATGAAAAAAAAAATTATGTCTTTCTCTGTTTGTCTCAGTCTAGTCTCTGTCTCTGTCCCGCTATCACACTCAATCAAACATGTACATTTCTGTCTATTTATTGACTCGTATAGATCTCTTCAACTTGATACAAAATCAGGGATAGGCTGACAATAAAGCAGCACCCAGAATATATTCGGCACGGGAATACAGCGAAGAAAGTAAGCGCAGGAAAAGACACCTGGAATAAATAATGATAAAACAAAAACTGTAAAGAATCATGCACTAGGTCCATATCTAGCTTAGATCGCAAAAATGGCAAGCGAGGCGGGCGTGCCTTCTGCGCTGGTCTCATCCCTGTAGCAAAGGGCCTACTGGGGCCTCGGAGAGGGGCCTGTCACGCGGCACCTGGTCCCTCTCAACGGATCGCTACCCGAACTCGACCGGCTCGCTGCGGGCCCCGGGAGGCGTTCGAGTGGTGTGTCACTACCTACCCCTCCTCAATTCACCCTTGCCACATGGCGAGGGTAATCGATTGATGGTATTGATCGCTCAAAATGACAGCTTGGAGTCACATTTGGTTGATGCTGGATGATGAGGGGAGGAGGTGAAGGGATGATGATATCATGATGCGTAGGGGTGTTACTGAGGGGTATAGGGGGTGAAACATTCCTCCCCTCACCTTTAAAGAGAAGGCCGAGTTCTAGTAAAGGAGACAAATGATTTGGGAACTTTCTTATTCTTTCTCTGTTACTTTGGAAAAATATCAAAATAGATTTATCCCCTGAAAAGGATTTGCTCTTCAGATGCCCTCATATTCGAAATATGACGAAAATAGTTGAAGTGTTTGGCCTAAACATTCATGCCACATGTACGGTCTCATATTATACACTTTTCTGTGTGCAGTGCATGTGCCTCTCAAGGATAAGCTTACGTACAACAGTTTCTTTCACAATGTAATCTCATAACCGGAACTCAACCTTCTCGTTCATTGATACATGGAAGCTGGCCACCTTTGGATAGTTTGGCTCCTTAACCTGCGATTCAGAGCCCCCAAAATAATTATTAACAAAGAATGAGCAGGAAGAGGAAATTTCGGCACACATGTGTCTTGTAGTCATGCATGTTGCCTTATATACAATGACATTCGGTGCAAGGACTTTCCAAAGGGTAAATAAGTATTGAATATAGTTAAATTAGTAACTTATTGAAATGTTCAAATGACTATTTTCCATACGACACTGGCTTTTCTTTTCTTCGGTTTTCTGTCCATGAATACTGTGTACTCTCTTTCTATTTTTTTTAAGATTCTTACATTTTTGAATGGAAAAATTGTAGCAGTGAAAGAAAAAGCAAGTGTTGACGAATAACGTCTACCTTTAAAGATAAAGTAGAATTCTGGTCATGCATTTATAGTGTGAAAGAAACTGTCTCAAAGGAATTGGGAAAAGTTGACCATGTCTACATAAGAATTATTTTATACTGTGTTGTTTTGGAATCATCAAAATAGATAAGAAATTGACCCAATCTCGCTGAAAAACACATGTACTGCACACACAAATTGGTATAAGGGACTACACACACAAGTGGCATGAATGTTCGGCCCACACATTTCAGCCATTTCTAGTCTAGTCGGATATTAGCGCTATATAAGTAGCCATTATTATTATTATTATTATTATTATTATTTCGAATATAACAGCATTTGAAGAGCAATCCTTTTCAGGGGATGCTTCTACTATAATGTTCTTCCAAACTGACATAAAAGGAATGAGTAAGCTCACAAATTATTTTCCACCTTTCCCAGAACTCAAGATTCCCTTTAAAAAGTCCTCTCCTAATTTAATTGGCCCTTTGTTCCATTCAAAGACTCTAGTCTGTCGCAAAGGAAACGTAATTTCCATAATCATAATTATGTGGAATTTGTTATAGCTTAGGGTATTTAATCCAAAGTGTTCTCGATCCTTATACTTGACCTAATATACCTGACCTAAGGAGGAGGAGGAGAGATCATGATAACGTGGAACTTTGTGGTAGCTTAGGGTATATAATCCAAAGTGTTCTCGATCGTTATACTTACAAATACCTGACCTAGGGAGGCGGAGGAGGGGGGGGGGGGGGTGATCAATTTCTTGCATCCTTCCTCTCATTAGTCATGACAAACATCAATTTTCCAGTACAGTAAACATAGCATTTTGTCGCTATTGGTCGAGCACTGCTGACAGAGGGCGCACTCAAAGGAAAAATTACACTTCATGAAAAGAAAAGGGGAAAAATGTATTTGGATAGAATGTTGTCTCGAGACTATCTTCCACTATTTACTCAAGCATAATCCACCACTGATCCTCTCTGCTCCGTTGCAAACGCTGGACCCGGATATATGACCTTTTGTATATTTGAGGTCATATCAAAATAGACACAAGGAGTGGTTTTCAACAAAAACAAAAACAAAAACAAAAGGAATGATGAATTAAAATAAATCAACGCAATAACGTATAATATTCGTTACAGTGGTGCCTTGAGCATTATCATCATTATCATAAATTTCAGAAACTGCCCTAAACTTCTCTATTCAATTGAAATATCAAACCAAGCCACCTATGTTTTCAGCTTTTTTTAGCTCTTGAAACTGAGGGCATGGAAACTCATCAAGACTGTTCCCCCCCCCCCCCCCCCCCCCCGAATGCTTGAGTTCTGGATACACCCTACTTTCGGGCCGTAGCATTGCTATCCATCCATTGGGGAGTATTGGTCACATACGGGGGTTCACTCAACCCCTCTTTTGCCCTATTTATGGCTTGCTTCCGTAATGGAGAAACCCTCTTCTGAGGCGATCGAAACACCCTTACTCGGAGATGTTTCGATTCCAGCCTGGTTGGATGCTCTTCAGTTCACTGGCCGCGACCTCTCCAACGTTTGTGCCTGAAAAATGATATATTTCATGCTTTTCATTTGTACCTTTTTTTCTGTCACTCTCTAACTTTACATGCTTTATGTCTCTTTATATTTCTGTCTCTCATTCTCTTTTTCATTTCTCTATTCGTTCTCCCTCTCTTCCTCTTTATAATCATCTCATCCTATATATTGATCCTTTCCTTCTTTATTCTCTCCGTCTCACCACTCCCCCACCCCCCCCCCCCTCTCTCTCTCTATCTGTCTATCTGTGTGTAACATCTCAAACATTTATTCTGTGTTTCACACTCTGTCTCTAGCTCTCCCTCCCACTTTCTCTTTCTTTCCCTTCTCTCTCTCTTTCTCTCTTTCTTCCTCTCTCTCCCTCTTCCCCTCCCTCTCCTGTCTCTGCCTCTCTATCTTTCTTCTTTCTCACTCGCTTTCCAATAACTCTTACATCATGTACACAAGACGTAGTTGATAGACCTGGGTATAATGGTGATCAGAGGTGTACAGCTTGGGTCCTGTCCCTGTCATGGGGGGGGGGGGGGGGGTGGGGGGCGCTGGTACCATGGGGGAACTGATTAATACTACGTAAGCCCATAATGCGAGGGAACAAAGCGATAGAGGGGATGACGGTATGGGGGGGGGGGGTCGTCTTTCATCAGAGATTCCCTTAACATGCTTACCTTCCCCGGTTGATTATATTATTATAGCAAAGGCATGAGACATAGAGACATTGAACAAAAGATTAAGCATTTAATTATTAATCTTTAAACTGTACCACTCTGTTTCTTGTTTAACTTGCATGAGCCAACTATACTTTACGATTTTTTTTTCATTATCTAATGTCCCAACATGCCCAATGCGTAGTGAATATCTCTCAGCTATTTTCGTTACGGTATAGTTTTCATTTTCTTATCATTTTGCCTTATTTCTCCGACGATTGCTTGAGCATTGGAGCTTGTGCAACGCTGAAACGTCTGAAGCACGGTTCAAACATTTGAACGCATGTTTGGCACATTTCTGTCTCCCCGCTGGAAAACGCCTTTAATGGCCGTTTTCTTGGCCGTCTTAAAAATGCAAGACAAATTTGTCTTCATCTTCAATCGGCGAGCTTTAGCACGTGAGATCTGAGATGTGTTGATATCCAAACACCTCACTGACACGCATACTAAGTGATTCCATTGGTTGACCAGAGAACTCTCTGGGCTGACAAAGGCGTTCACTGTCGGTTCTACGGCACATGCTCTGGCGACTATTGTTCCGTGTCAATCCCGTACACTAACCGAATGATAAACTTAACCCTTACTGTACTGGGCTATTTCAAGCTCCTCTCTGACGGGGTGGGGGGGGGGGGACTCTGAGCCCCCCCCCCCCCCCCTCTGATATCAGCTGCGACATGACAGATCGCCGCGAAATTTTGCACGGACCTCGAGAATCGCATATAGAACACAAAGTCTGCTGTTTCATATTGTTATATGAACCAAATATATTCACTTAGAATAAATGGTAATTACAGCTTAAAGAAGAAATTATAGTTGCTAAAGGAGGAAGATGATGAAATGCAGTTTCCCATTCATTTTGTACACAAAACTCAGAAATTTTCATTTTTCGGGCAGAAATGAGGTAATAAAAGGTCACGCGACTCGGTAACGGTGTGACCGATTTTTGTAAACTTGGTGTCAAAAGATGCGCAAGACTTGAAAGAAAAAAGTCAGAAAGTATCGTGGCGTGAATTGCAGCGGTTCAAAATGCGCGGCGAAATTTGTCGGGGGGGGGGGCTCCTAGCTCCCCCCCCCCCCAGTACAGTAAGGGTTAAACCCGTTACTAAACAATATGCCTAACCTTCACCCTAACCCTAAAGCCAACCTGAAACCGAATTGTAACCCTAATCCTACATCTTCGACAAAGTAAGAAAGCCCGAATCAATTATCGCCGGAACATAATAATGTCGTACAACCTTCATTATCATGCTTTCAACGGTTCAAGCTAAAACGAATGATATCAGACAGGATGGCAGAAGATTCAGAAGACCATATCAAAATCATAGTTTCTTTCATTTGGTCTTCGCGACATGTTTAAGGTTTAAGTTCCAGCAAATTGATGATGTAAACTAAAATGCTCACAGAAACAAATGTACATATTTACGGTACACAAATCCTATTTACTACATGACTTTGTTATTTTTGGTATTTTATTAAGAAACTTCATTGACATTGACATCAATATTTTGTTTTACAATACAAAGCATTAGTATAAAGAGAAGTAACAATCATATGGAAATGATATGGAAATAAAGAGAGCAAATGTAGCAAATCATAATAAGACTACTGAGGTTTAACATGTGACAAATTATATAACATTATCAAATTGGATATCATAATTGATATAAGTAAAGAAATTGAAAAATCATAATGTCACTACTCATATTCAACATGTGACAATTTATATAACACTACATCAAACTGGATATCATATTGATATAAACAATGCAATCGAAAATCATAATAGGACTAACATGAGACAAATCATATAACATAATATATCAAATTGGAATATTCTACTGATATATGATTGGGTCAAAACAATATATTCAGGGATTCAAAATTCACCACGGGTATTTATGATGGATTTGAAATATCTTACAGAGAAAATGAATATACAATTATTATCTGAGTGATGATGAAAACAACTTATGGACATCAGGGCAATTGGGCCTTTGATCATGTTGATAGAAATGCATTGTCCCACATCTATTTTCCATTCTGTGTTTGTTCTTTTCATATTATTTGATTTATCAGTTTGATAATGCTAATAGAATCGGGTATTGAAAAATATTGGAAATCTGCACAACTCTTACTGATTATAGAAAACTAACTTATTATGTCATTGGATCACTATCACTTGATATTAAAAAGGTTCTTGAGGGAAAACTTAATGTAAAGAGTGAAAATGAGAGGGGAGGGGAGAGAAAGGGAAATAGAGAGAGCGAGAGGGCGTCGAGAAACACGAAGGGGGGGGGGGGGAGAAAGACAAAATGATAAAGAGTGTAATAGCAGTAAGACAGAAATAAAAGAACGTTCTGCGCTAGATGTCGAGATGCTCGCATCTGCCGCACACAACGCTATACGCTATTCTAATCCCTATAATGCCCAATCGTTATAATTACACGTGTAGTAGACCTTTGTTTTGTCTACAGCCATGAGGTTGTAAATTGCATGCTTTGTCATATAAATTAAAATTTGGGACAACTACACATTAATGTACCATCTGAAAATATAGAGGGTTTTTGAAAATATAGAGGGTGCCAATTAAACATCATTATCAGGAAGTTACCCCCTATACCCTTCCAGTGCTGAAACATTTCACTGAGTCAGTCTTCTTGTTCTTTTTCTTGTTCATGTTCTTCTTCATCTTCTTTCCTTCTTTGTTCTTCATCAACATCTTCTTCTTCTTTTCCTTTTCTTTTTGATTTTTTTTCTTCTTTTTCTTCTTCTTCTCCTCCTCCTCCTCCTTCTTCTTCTTCTTCTTTTTCTTCTTCTGCTTCTTCCTCTTTCTCTTCTTCTCCTTCTTCTTCCTCTTCTCCTCCTTCTTCTTCTCGTTTTTCTTCTTCTTCTTCTTCTTCTTCTTCTTCTTCTTCTTCTTCTTCTTCTTCTTCTTCTTCTTCTTCTTCTTTTTTTCTTCTTCTTCTTCTTCTTCTTCTTCTTTTTCTTCTTCTGCTTCTTCCTCTTTCGCTTCTTCTCCTTCTTCTTCCTCTTCTCCTCCTTCTTCTTCTCTTTTTCTTCTTCTTCTTCTTCTTCTTCTTCTTCTTTTTCTTCTTCTTCTTCTTCTTCTTCTTCTTCTTCTTCTTCTTCTTCTTCTTCTTCTTCTTCTTCTTCTTCTTCTTCTTCTTCTTCTTCTTCTTCTTCTTCAAGCAAAAGTCTATCACCTGATCACAATTATTACGGCATGAATTAACTTCCTTTCTTGGGTTCAAAATATAGAAAGGAACTCGGACATTTGATACTTCAAGGGCAATTTAGATATTTTTCACTCACAGATGATTTCCTGAATTTTTAACTCTTGTTTCCTTGGTTTGAATCTTTCAGGGGGTCGACTCACCCCCTTCGTTTGTCCCTTCCCTTTCATAGGCACGACTATATAATTTTACGTGGTATTATAGTAAAAAGATGGCGCTCGTTCATGAAAGTGAGCAGAGCCTTCCATATACACAGAGTTTCACCACCTCTGCTCCAACGGGTGACTTTGTTAGGCAAGCATGCAACTAAGAAATATTGTTGTGCCCAACTGAAAACGAGTTGGCAACCTCTGTATATGGATGGCTCTGTTGTGAGCCCATTATAGCCCGAGCACTATATCTCGCTATGGATGGCACTGATTCTTGGTATTGATGTGCGCCCTCTAAACCTCAATTAAGGTAAACATTTCCATGAATATACATACTTAGGTTTTCCTGTACATTTTAACACTTTTTTTTTAAATTCAATTTTATATTTTCTTTATTCAATCTTGTCCCTAAAGGTAGGGATCTTGCGCATCTGAAGGTCAGTTTCGTCTTTGGTCATTCATTTTTCGAACTTTGTCCAATCAGTTGCATCATTTTGCATCCAATTTCGTCTAAGTCAAATCAATTTCCTCATTCCCGACTGCCAACGTATACGATTACATGGAGCAGAAAAGGTCCTTCCACTTTTATTGACTGAAATATTACAAAGTTATAAATACATAATTATAAGGGGTAAACTCTGCCTTGATTAACATAGGCTATTCTCCGACTGGAAGCTTAACTTCCTTCCTTACTTTTTGAATCATTTTTTTTCTCTCTCTCTTTGTTGAGAATGATGCAGGGTTACAGTACAGTTATCCGATTAGATCACAATAATTATTCTCTCATTCTAATGTTTCATTTTTTTAATTATGAATAATCCATTTACCAGAGACATTTCCCCCCATTTTATATCTAGTTTTGTTTCGAAATCAATATTAGCAAGAATCTATTTAAACAGACTTTTCATCTCATTATCACATCATTATGGACGAAGGTTGTTGTGTCAGTTCCTGGGGCCAGTTTCCTTCACCCATATTTGCAATCAAGGTTAGAATATGGAGAATATTAGATGCGTTATCATCTATGTTATGGCAATGGGAAAAAAGGAGAAAGATTCCTAATATAGAAATCCTAAATGATACTTTTTTTTCTTGTTAAAAAAAAATTTAAAAAATGGGTAGTTATCGCCAAATAACTTTTTTTTCCCTTTCTTTTAAACATATGGGTTATAATAATTTTTGTTGATTAAACGTGAGACGCCATTTCGTTTAGCCCTTTCCTTTATAGTGCGAGAATAATTCTTAGGAGGAGGGTAGCGCTCTTCAATAATGCCCGCTAAACACAAGGCGTGACGGAGACCTGCGTCAGTGACAGGTGCGGTTTTTGACGTCCCACGTGAGAGTGACACAGCAATCGAAGTGAAATCAAAATGAACACTGCAAACAAAGAGTTGAAGTACTGGCTCATGTACTAATTTCCTCCATTGGCTGATTAGCGTAGATAATTTAGCACAATCTACATGGCGCTTCGTGTTTCATGCTGACTTGCTGACATTCATGGCAAAATTTATTCTTCAATTTTTTAAAATTTTTCCCATGGATTTTTGCACAGCTTCACCAACTTGCAATACAATAATCAATGTAAGGTAAAATCATAGCAAAATACAGATTCTTTAATATTTTGATTGAAAGCAACTGTTTTATCCTCCGTATACAACCTATCGCCCCAGAGATTTTACCAACAATAGTTGTTCACCCCAAGTCTGCCGGTGTCAAGCATAACACCAAAGTATTTGATTTTCTTTACCCTTTCTAAAGGTAAATTTCTGAATTCTAATAACAAAAGATCATTTCCCAATTTTTTTTTCTGACCAAATGCCATAACTTTCGTCTTTTGTGGGTGTAAATGCAAATTATTAAGGTCTACCCATTTGCATATTGTAACAAAATCATGTTTTAAGTTCTTCTGTACCTCCTTAATTGCTTTATATACCATGATAAACTTGCTGTGTCATCAGCATAAAGAGACATTAGAACTGAAATGCAAATTTACATTTCTGTCATTAATAAAGAGACAGAATATCAACGGTCCCAATATAGATCCCTGTGGGACTCCTGATGGTCTTTAAACATTCACTATAGTGCAATCATTAACTGATACAAATTGTTAAATAGGATTCCATCCAATTTCATTCTTTCCCTTTAATACCACAGTACATATAAGCTTTCCAAGAATAAATTGTGTGCATAGAATAACATCAAAAGCTTCACGTAGATCTAATAAAATACCCCCAGTAATATATTTTGGTCCATTTTATCACACAAATAATCTGTAATTTCAGTTAAACATGTAGCAGTAGAATAAGATGGCCTAAACCCCGGTCTGGTTGACAATTTGCAAGGAGTTTGTTTACATTTAAGCATGTTAAGTATGTATAAATTTGATCTTCAATATTGCTCCTTCCAACATTTTGAACAAGGCATGCAGGCAGCACAGAGATGGGTCTAGAATTATAAATTTTAAGGGATCCTCCCTTGTGTATTGGGGTAATTTTGTGCAGTCTTACCCAAGGGAGTTTGCAACCTTGAGCCAACTTCATTAAAGGCTTTGTTTAGAACATGAGCTATTTGCTTGTTAGGTATCTGATCATTACCAATTGTGAGTTTAATATCATGATTAACATTTTTATTTTTCTTTGGTATATAAGTTTCGATTAAAAAATGTTTTTATTGTATTTGTCGGAAGAACATTATGGCTAGGCAGATTAATAGGCCCAAATCATTCACTATTAAAGTTTTTGCGGATATCAGAGATAAGTTAAATTAACTGCACTCATTAACAAACTACACAGATGTTACTTCTGCAAAATTAATTATTGCCTCGTGGGGGGGGGGGGGATCGTTTTTCCGAAGGTTCATAATTCCGAAGGTTCGTAATTCCGAAACACAAATTTCCCATAGAAGGGGTTCATAATTCCGAAAATGAAATAGGGTTCATAATTCCGAACATTTGATGCATTTCTCCGAAGGTTCGTTATTCCGAAGGTTCATAATTCCGAAAATAAAATAGGGTTCATAATTCCGAAGATTCGTAATTCCAAAAATAAAATAGGGTTCGTAATTTCGAAAATGAAAAAGGTTCATAATTCCGAAGGTTCGTAATTCCGAAAATGCATTAGAGTCCTACACAACTTTTCGGAATTACGAACCTTCGGAAATACACACCCATTGTCCATCTTCACCTGTTTGACAAGGCGTAATAGAAGAGTGACTGCCAGGCTGAAATGTATACTATTCATGTGTTAATTGCACAGATACCAAGTAAGCTTTGCTATTATGCCTTGTCAGATGGTCATTTGGTGTGTTTACATAATCCTGACAATATTTTTTGGCTATTTTTGAGAAAGCAAAACATTTTTCGCAATTTAATAACTTATTAATCAAAAGACCAATTAAAACCAAATTGCACCTCAAGGAGATTATTATTCTCAAAATTATGTTATCAAAATTTGAAGTGAATTGAATAAAACACTTTTGAATTATCATTATGATAGTCAGAAGGTAAGAAAATTGGTTTTCTTTCTATACAGAGCATTTTGGGGGGCAAAGCGTTTCAAAAGGCACTTTGGGGTTTTCATTGCAGGGGGTCAGGACACCCCCTTCCCGATGGACAATTTTGTCAGTTTTTATATTTTTGGAATGTACATCCATAGCTCTTCCTTCTGACAAAATTTGGTCTCCGGGCTTCAAGGGGAAAAATTTACTCCAATTTTAAGGGGCCGTCTGACAACCCATCCCGATGTAAATTTTTGTCAGTTTTTTGTTTTTGTTTTGTAATGTCCAGTCATACTACTTCCTACTGACAGAGTTTGGTGCATGTGGGAGATGGGGTGAAATCGAACCGACTTTGGCGTCCCTTTTGGGGGCTCAGGGGGCTAAACCCGGCGGCTATGGTCAGGCTGACAACCTTTTTGTCAATGACTTAGATGGTCTAAGTAACTTTACGCGATCAAATCTTATGGGTAAAATGGGGTGACTATTTCGGGACAGGCTCCCAGACTATTATTACGGACCTCGTCACCTCAGTTTGATATCGTAACTGGATATTTTTGAAAAAGGGTATAAATTGAAAATACAAAGTTCGTTAATATTATAAGCTGCATGTTTAATATAACTATTCCAACATCCAACATGGGCGATCCAGGGTTTAGGGGAAAAGAGGGGGGGGGGGGCACAATTAAAAATTATTTTCTAACAAAAAACAAAAAACAAAAACAAAACAAAACAAAACAAAAACAAAACAAACAAAACAAAACGAGTTCATCAACTCATTGGGGTGCCTTTTAACTCCAAATTATCTGACAAGAAATGAAAGTCCTCACGTTAAAAAGGGGCACGCTTTGGGAGTTGTGCATTTACGGTAAATGCCACTTAGGTTTCAAAGGAGGGCGGTTTTCCCCTAAATCCGTCAGTTTATTCCAATATCAGCAATATGCCAATGTCGTCAAACAGTGTTATTACCGATGTTTTCTCGTTTTCATAATTTCCAAAACTTTTCAGTACTACCGGTATAACAAGGTTTTCAATATGGAAGGGGTGAGGGCAAACACCATATAAAGTTCCAGACAGAAATTAGGTGTCCGCCACAATGGCCAATGTATGTTTTTTTTAACATGCACGTACATTTCTAAGATGAGGGTAGTAATGATAATAATTAAATAATCGTACCAATCATAACCAATAATGGTAAGAATTTGATGTATATGGGAGGGAAAATTGTTGAACACACCCTCCAGAGGAAATAATCTTTTGACCCAAACCCTACCAATTATAACATACTGACAGAAGAATTGCTATTAATTTTTCAGTCTCATTTATTATAAACCCAAAGCCCTTTTTTCTTTTGCTTTTTATTATTTGTCATGGATTTTCCTGAATAGTGCCTCTTCTTTTTTTTTTATAAGGAATAAAGAAATAATGAAAGACAGAAAGAAAGAAAGAAAGAAAGAAAGAAAGAAAGAAAGAATAACGCAAAGAATGAAAGAAAAAAGAAGAAGAAGAAAGAATTAAAAAAGAAGAACAAAGAATTAAAAAGAAAGAAAAAATGATGCATACTGCTGATTCGTTTCCGAGTATAAAGGTATTTATAATTTATCCGAAGGCTTGAGATGTTGGTTTAGATTCTAGAACAACTACCTCCTGGAAAAACTACCCCCGGACAACTACCCCCCCCCCAGGACAATTACCCCCCAGGACAACTACACCGAGGACAACTACCCCCAGGACAATTACCCCCTGGACAATTACCCCTGGACAATTACCCCCAGGAAAAATTTACCCCCATAAAATGACGATTACCCCCCGCCCCCCCCCCCGAACAAAAATTTAGCCCCCGCCCCTCCCGACAACTACCCCCTGGGAAATCCCCTGGATAATTACCCCCCCCCCCGGACAATTACCCCCTGGAAAAATTTACCCCCCCCCCCATAAAATGACGATTACCCCCTGTAGAGCCCACAAATGTAAAAATCAACCACAAATGTAAAAATAACCACAAATGTAAAAACATTGCACCCGCAAATGTCAAAATAACCACAAATGTCATAACATGTCAACCACAAGTGTAAAAATAACCACAAATGTAATAAAAATCGCCCACAAATGTAAAAATCGGTTTAACCACAAATGTCTAAACATTTCGCCTACAAATGTAAAAATTTCCATTTTTACCACAAATGTCATAACATGTCGACCGCAAATGTAAAAACTGATTGCTTGCTTATTATGGTAAATTGCCACTTAGTCTAATGCCAATTGGTCTAATAACCAAATGGTCTAACATCATTCGGTCTATTCGCCCATCACCAATTCGTTTAATAACCATTTTGTCTAATAATCAGTTTAATCACTTCGTCTAATCACCACTTCATCTATAGCCAATTCGTCTAAAACCCATTTGGTATAATACCCATTTGCAGGGGCGGCGCTACAGGGGGGGGGGGGCAGAGGGGGCGACCGCCCCCCTATGATTTTTCATGAAGTGAAAAAAGAAAAAAAAAAGAAGAAAAGGAGGAAGAAAAGGGAAGAAAGAAGAAAGCGAAGTATTAAAAAGAGAGGTCTTAAACATATAACTCTATATTACCCCTGTTATTTAATGGAGAAAAAATATGACGTCATCTTTAGGTCGTCTTGCCCCTCCTATCAAAATACCCTGGCGCCGCCCCTGCCCATTTGGTCTAAACCCATTTGGTCTAAACACCACTTGGTCTAATAATCAGTTCGTCTAATGTTCACTTGGTCCAATATCTATTTCGGCTAAAACCAGTTGGTCTAATAACCAAATGGTCTAATCATCATTTCGTCTAATAGCTATTTTGTCTAAATCCACTTGGTCTAACTCTCACATCATCTAATCATCACTTCGTCTACTTACCATTATTTCTAATCATCATTTGGTCCAATTCTCAGTTCGTCTAATAACCGTTTGGTCTAGTACTACAAATAGGTTAGCCTTTTATAGTTATTTAGGTTTATTGCCACTTGGTCTACAGCGAGTTGGTCTAATAGCCAATTGGTCTAACATCATTTTGGTCTAATATCAGTTGGTCTAATAACCGATTGGTCTAATCATATCGTCCATTTACCATTTGGTCTAATTTTTATTTTGTCTAATTACCATTTGGTCTATAGTCAATTCGTCTAATAGCCATTTGGTCTAATAACCATTTGGTCCATTATCAATTGGTCTAATTGCCATTTCGTCTAATCATCAAATGGTCTAAACCCAATTGGTCTAATAGGCTTACCTACATGTATTTGGTCTACACATCATTTGGTCCATATGTCAGTTAGTCTAACCTAAGTTGGTCTATCATCATTACTTTATTTATTTCCACATAAAGAGAACACATGATACATGATATTTAGTCAACACCCATTTAATCTAATAACCATTTGGTCTAATTGTCATTTGGTCTAATAGCCGTCTGGTCTAATTACCATTTGGTCTAATCATCGTTTCGTCTAATGACCAACTGGGCTAATTTCTTGTTTTCCCCCTACAATACTACTCTAGGGGGCTTTGACTAAACAGTCAGGCCTCGGTTCGGCGCACTGGCCGAAATTTTCAAACTTTTTTGCAGTGATTGTATGTTAAGTATTATTATTATTATTGTTATTATTATTTTTTTTTTTTTTGTGGGGAGTAAAAAAGAGGAGGAAAAAGGGTGACCTGATGGAGCATGGCATGAATTAATTACATGTGCTTAATTGATTATCTAGTGAATATTGTTTATTTGCACTTTGCTTTTATTATATTGTTTTTTATCGGTTCCTTTCATTTCTTTCGCTATTTTCTCTTATGTATATACATCCTTCTATCATTTCTCTATCTTTCGTTATGTTATTCCTTGCTTTTATCCTTTCATTTTCCACCTTTCCTTTAGTTGTGTTATTCTTTAATTCCTTCTATCACCTCTTCCATCTTGCCATATGTTAATCTTTATATTATTTCTTCTATCATTTTTTTTCTTTCCCTTTCTATGTTTTTCGCTCTTTATTCCTTGGTATATCTTTCTATTATTTTGCCTATTTTGCATTATTCTTTCTTTATATTTTTTAAAATAATTTTTTTGCTTTTCATCTCTAATTTCGTTTTGTTATTTTTTTGTTATTTATTTATTTTTTTTTTTTTTTTTTTTGGGGGGGGCATTTTTTATAATCTTCTCTTCCATCTTTCGCCATGGTTTTCTTTATACTTCTACATTTCTCTCTCTCTCTCTCTCTCTCTCTCTCTATTTTTACCTTAGGCCTATACCAACTACCCTTTTCAATATTTTGCGAGCGAGTGAAGAGAGCGGCCAAACATTATTACAATGTATTAAAATGCGATCTTTTCTAAAAATATATATATTGTACATAATCATTAAACCAAATTATATGAAACATGTCTACTAAAAAAGTGAAGGGGCTGCAGCCCCATCACACCCCCCCCCCCCTCCCCTCCTGGGGCCTGGTTCCAAAATTGCCAAATAGACCAAATGGCTATTACATGAATTCACTATAGACCAAGTGGTAATTAGACGAAATGACAATTAGACCAAATGGTAATTGGACGAAATGATGATTAGACCAATTTTGGTTATTAGGCCAACTGATATTAGACCGAATGATGTTAGACCGATTGGCTATTAGACCAACTGGCGTAGACCAAGTGGCAATAAACACTTTATTTTTAATCAAAACAACATGCAGCTTTCGCTGTATAATGTAGGCCCTCTGTTATCTTTAAATAATCACTAGATTGAAACGATAACATGCAGGGTTCAGGCATTTCTCAGCCATTAAATATTTTATCAATAAAAATCGTGTGAATAAAAAAAAGTATTATTAACCATATCAGACATCTGAGCAATGCAATTTTACATTTTATTGCCCGGCTTTGACAAGCCAAAAAAATTGCCCGGTTTCGAAAGTCAGTGGGATTTTGCGTGTTAAAAAGGCCTAGCGGGCAATAAATTGTATTTTTTACAATATTTTGGAGTTCGCTCTAGATGTCTGGTTTTGTTAATAATAATGATATGCACTGGCTACTTTCGGGGGATACAACATTAATTGCCCTCACTAGAATGTATTAATTGCTGTTCTATGTAGAGATCGATGGATTATGTGAATTTTCCTTGCCAGTTTTCAAAGTTTATGATCAGCTCCTCGACCCCCGTCTCTGTAAAATAATCAGGAAAAGGGAAACCACTAGTAAACCACTAGTTTAATTTATTTTTACATTTGTGGTTGACATGTTTTGACATTTGTGGTTAAGGGTGTTGTAATATTTTAGGGATTTTAATGGTCAGGAAAACCTCACACACACGCATACACGCGCACAAACACATACATCTCACAATAACTTATCTCACATTGGTTCAGTATGCAAGCAATGAGTTTTTACATTTGCGGTCGACATGTTATGACATTTGTGGTAAAAATGGAAATTTTTACATTTGTAGGCGAAATGTTTTGACATTTGTGGTTAAACCGATTTTTACATTTGTGGGCGATTTTTTTTTTTTACATTTGTAGGCGAAATGTTTTGACATTTGTGGTTAAACCGATTTTTACATTTGTGGGCGATTTTTTTTTTACATTTGTGGTTATTTTTACACTTGTGGTTGACATGTTATGACACTTGTGGTTATTTTGACATTTGCGGGTGCAATGTTTTTACAGTTGTGGTTATTTTTACATTTGTGGTTATTTTTACATTTGTGGTTGATTTTTACATTTGTGGGCGCTCTACACCCCCTCCCCCAGAACAAAAATTTAGCCCCCCCCCCCCTCCAGACAACTACCCCCTGGAAAACCCCCCCCCCCCGACAACTAGCTCGATCAGAATGGGGGTAGTTGTCCGGGGGGGGGGGGGTATATCCAGTGGTAGTTGTCCTGAGGGGGGGGGGGTAATTGTCCTGGGGGTTATTGTCCTAGGGGGGTAGTTGTCCAGGGGGTAGTGGCCCGGGGGTAGTTGTCCGGGGTAGTTGTCCATGCCTGGGTTAGTTGTCCGGATACGGTTTTTAGTATAGGATCATAGGCAGGGTTCAGTGATCTATATGGCGAGAAAAGCTAGAAGCACAGCGCCATCTACTGAGCTATCCAGCTATATGCAGCTAGTACACGTGCGCTGCATGCTGCGCTTATATATAGGTTGCGTAAAACCAAGGACTTCTAATAATATCTGAACTCTTTGGTAAAACATGCAGCTAGCACCCGTATATGACTGACACTGCCCTCGCTTTCGACTCTAGTTCCACCATTTATTTTTTTTTTTCGTTCGTAAGGTGAGTTTTCATCATTCATTATCTTCATTCCCAAAGCATAATTGGCATTCTCTTGAAATTCACTTATAAGTTATCCGCATAGCCACGGAAGTTGTTTTACTTGCACACAGTCACAGCTCAGTTAAGTTCTGTACCTGGCTGTAGTACTGTACAGTACATGTACATACATCTGCATGATCTGCACTGCACCTCATGCAGTAAGACAATACGCCTGACGGTGGACTGTACTGCAACTGAAGAAGAAGCCATGAATCATGATACTCATTGATAGGCATTGCAGCGGGCCAGCGGTAAAAAGAACTCCAGCAACGTCAAGGATGTCCACAGCCTAGTGGACGAGGGAGACGACGTGATGCATGCGCAGAGCTTCAAAATGTGGTTCGATCGTACCAGTCGACTATGTCGACATGCAAATCGAAAGCTCGCTATTGTTGGCGCTCATGCACTTTCGTATCCCATACCCTACCCCTACCCCTAACCCTAACCCTAGCCTAGGGTTAGGGGTAGAGCCTAGAGGTAGGGGTAGGGGGGGTCGGGCTAACTCGGCACTAGGGCGAATTCGGCACTGCGGGAAAAGTGAGGCCGAGTTAGCCCGGAGGGTTTAAATCGATCATGAAATACCAATGTGTGGCTAGACTTCCATATGTACCCTCCACTAAAATTGAAAAAAAAATATGGGTATGGTAGATATTGATGGCAGAAGTACATATTAAGTAGTAAAAATGTGAGAAAACACTTAGAAATTTAAATACAGGACCATATTAATACATATTATATACATGCATGTACTATCATGACTAGAGGGGTCTATACATACATGTATGTGTATTACATGTAAATTTGGATGTAAGACAAAGTAAGACATGACAAAATAGGTTTAGGTTTAGGGTTAGGGTTAGGGTTAGGGTTAAGGTTGTGTTTTGAAAAGTATATTTACAATCAACTCACCATTTACTTGTTGGGATCATACAACTCAGCAAACGCACGCGCATATAACAGCAAACAAAGTAGTTTTCTGCGACAGCAGTTAGTTGTAGGTACTAGTAGGCGATATTGCTATATGGCTTTATTCCGTTAGCTCACAGAACGAACAGCTGATATTTACCTTATGAGGCTAGCAATATGAACCAAAATGCAAACGCCATCTAGTGACCGCTGTATTATAGTCTAAGCCACCTATATTAATGTTAAAAACCCTACAGCTATCATCTCTCATCCGTGGATACATGGTGTAGTCGGAGGTCTGCCATCTTCGAGGTTCCAGGTTCGAGTCCCAACGCTTTCTTCCAAAAATTTCATTGTTCTTTATTATATGAATATGTATAATATGCAAATGCAAATTAATCTATGACATGAATATTAATGAATGTTTCCTCACAGATACTTGCAGAGACAGATATGGTGAGAGAGAGAGAGAAAGAGAGAGAGAGAGAGACGGAGTGAAAGAGATAGGGACAGAGAGAAATATACGATAATTTTTTTTTTTCTTTTTTTCTTTTTTTCTTTTATAATAACCCCAAAAAAATTTCCAGGCCCCATTTTTTACTCAACCCCCATCAAAAAATCGCCCTCTTTTAGAATGTAGGCTAGAGCTGTAATTTGGAAAAATTTTAGTGGAGGGTACATATGGAATTCTTTCCGTTTCAGTTTATGTTTGAGACATGATTAATATCTACGGAATTTTGCAGTCATTCATTCATCAAAATATATATATCTCCAGATATGAGTCCGAGTACCAAACCCAGTCACTGAGTCAGTGAGTGCAACGCACGGCGATTGCGAATGCGAGCTGTGAATTGTGAATAAACTGCCTAAAATGTCACTTTGATATGATATTAGCTCAAGAAAATTGCAAGATTTTATCTTCAAAATAAGTATTTCATACAATTCTATCAAAAGAAAGGTTAAAAACGTAGTCTTAGCTAGTATTTAGTAATCAAAAGGAAACCTTACGGATTGGTATTTCATGATCGATTCAACCTCTCCGGGCTAACTCGGCCTCGAATTTCCGGTAGGGCCGACTTCGCCCTAGTGCCGAGTTAGCCCGCATTCGGGTAGGGTACCCAATGCGCATGGATACGAAAGTGCATTAGCGCCGCTATTGTTTCTTCTCTGAGGTCAATAGCCTATATGTTTTGTGTGTGGATCACAATAAAAAATCTTATAAAAACAAAAGTACACTTTGAACTCTGTTCATCTACCCAAACACAGCTTTAGTCATGATTATGCTCAAACATTTCAAAATACAAAACCATGTTTTGTTAGACGTCGGGGCCTACATACTTCTGGTCATGCTGGTTGCTTAATCTAGCCATTGTTGCCCTTCCACAACGCGTCGTCGCCATGATTACGTAACTACTCCCAGGCTCTTCCAGAGAACTGGCCCTATATTTTTGCTTTTCCATATGTGATGAGACTGTTTGATTGCTTTTTCATTGAGCAAAATTTGAAACATGGGGCAAACACAGTCCTGACAGTTCAAAGAAAATACCAGTGTGATGGGCTACTTGTCTTGCAAAATTCCTAATCTAGACCACTTATATGGTAGTGGATCCAGTTTCCGAACACTTTTCAGAAAATCAACGATAGCAAATAAAATATCAAACGAATATCTGTCAAACTTACATAAAGAATGCTCAAAGTCCTACAGAATAAGAAGTTGGTGGAATTTTAAAAAGACAACGTAGATTTAATACGATATTCCCTTCCGATCGAACCCTTTCCCAACGACGCAGCATTTTAGTCCCTTGAAAATGGTATTGTATTTCCGAACGTGCCCCTATGGGAGAAATTTCCTCATTATGCTCAGTCTAATCAACAAAAATATTATGCACACACTTTTTGTAAATCACTTGTAGTTCGGCAAGTCGATCACACGTTCTACACAAAGTTCATGAACATGCTTTATATAGAGGGTTGCCAATATAAACAACGGCCACTGCATGCATGTTATGTAGTAATCACCCTCTCTCTCTAAACGTTAGACAGGAACAGATCGGTCGTGAGGTCTTTGAAATCGGCAGTTTTAGGTTAAAGTTTCATTCAAAATAAAGATATTTTTCAGAATAAAGGATTTTTCAATCGATTATTTAAACGTTTTCATTGTTTCATGTAAAAATAAGATATTATTTACGTTTTTTTTGCCTCATTTTATGATCTGCTGCCTTTTGTTCTCTGTGTCAAATAGTGTGGAGAACATGTGCGTAGTCCCACGCGTATGAAAGGTTAAGCCATTTTAATGCTCATAACTTAGCTGTACACATTCGGTAATGCCATCCTGTTTGGAAATACAATGCTGGACTATACATTGTACAAGGCTATCCTAGATATCCTTCTACTCATAATACAGTATATAGCTTTTCCTGTTAGATTTCCTGCCATGTAGGGTTTGTGTACATTAGTCTGTATTAGTCAAGGCTAGAAAAATACCAGAGGCACTGGAAAATAATTAATTAAACCCTTCATTTTCATACTGGAAAATCAAATTTGTAGCATAGTAGATCCATATTTGAAAAAGTCCCTGAATCAAGACATCAGAAGAACGTAAGTAAATTAAATAATTTTTATATTGAATGTGGGGTTTCTTTTTGACTATTGCAACAGTGAATGTTTGACATAGTCCCACATAGGTATGGGCCTGTGAGTGATCTAGACTAGATCTACTCAGTTATGATATTGTGTCTTGTGCTTTGTTTCTCCATGCTCTATCAATCCTTTTCAGCTTGTCATAGAGTTTATCAACTTAACAGCTTTTATTTTGACTCGATCGTTGAGGCTTGAACTAGTGTCAGCAAGCACTGGCAGCGAGCACTGCATACATGTATTTGCATGCCCATTCTGCTGACCGACAGTCCGATAGCAAGTACAAGGAGTGGGTTAGTTTGGTGAAGGAGCACTGCCCTGTTTTCTAGCTACTACAGCGCTCGAATGATCATGAATGCAGTGCCAGTCACCACCTCCTCAATCCTATTTGTGGGGTATTCTAAAGATAAGCCACCAAGAAAAACCTTCCCACGACCAGTTTAGTCAGTAAAAGGCTTTTGATGCTGCAATGTAGACCTTCAATGGAAACCTTGCAAGATGGGAGAGCAAAAAGTCTTCTTAACTTTATTGAAGAAAACCCACAATTTACCCCATCCAATGTAGCTCGAAAATCGTCGCTGAAATCAAGAACCAGTGTTTTTTTAATCCTCGGGAAAAAGCATTTTATAAATCCAGTCATTGTCACTCCCATTTCTGGATTATTCTTCCTCTCTCTCTCTCTCTCTCTCTCTCTGCTTCATTTTGTTTCCTTGACCTGATGTGTTCCTGAGATGCTCTCATGCATACAACTTTGCTCACCTTGTCAACATTTTGTACCCATTTTTCAGGTAGCATAACCCACTTAAGGCTGGTGGCTCCATTGACCATGCAAATATGGATCAAGGCTATGGTGAGGTCAACAATGAGGGCGGTAAGCTGACACACTACGAGGGCACAGAGAAGCTCCTGGAGCTGTGGTTTGAATCTAATACCCTAGAGAATGGAGAAGCTAAAAAGCAGAAGATGGCTCCTGATTTGCGAGACATACCAAGGTAAAAAAAAGGACATAGGAATTTTCAAGAGGAATCTTTACATTACTGATCAAAGCAATTACAGTATTATTAAAGGGAATGTTGAGTTCTGGGAAAGGTGAAAAATGATATGCCCCCATATTCAAAATACGACGATAAATAGCTGAACATTCATGCAACATGTGTGTGCAGTCCCATATACCCATTTCTGTGTGCTGTGCATATATATGCTTTTCAGCGAGATTGGGTCAATATCTTATCATTATGATGATTCCAAAACAAAATTTGTATGAAGACATGATCAACCTTTCCTGATTGCTTTGAGACCTTTTTTTTCACAATGTAATCACATGACCAAAACTCAACTTTACCTTTAATACCCCAATCACTAAATTGATTGACATTTCCACACATTTTACAGTGCACACTCTCTACTCCTCTGGGTAGTATTCTAGGCAGTCGCTTTTTTACTGGTGTGCACATGCTAATCCAATCACATTGACTTTCGCATCCTATCAGATCAGTTACCCATTTCACATTTGGGTGGAAAGGAGCAATGTAGATAAAATGCCTTTCACGAGACATTAGCCCTGTGCTGGGGCTTGAACCCATGACCTTTGCATCCCCAGTCGTGATTAAACCACTCAACATATCTCTTTTCTTTGTGTGTTGCTCGGTGGCCCTTTAATTTGATCAAAAAGATTGTAAACTGGCGTGGATATCGACTTGAGGACATTTGATAATGTCATTTTGTCTGATGTAGCTTTAGCAACAAGTCACCTTCAGATAGAACCCAGGTAAACAAAAGAAAGGTGATAAATAATACTGATTAAGATGACTTTTCTTTATAGCCTTTGGAAATAAAGTGTGTATCAATTAGTCCCCCCCCCCCCCCCCACCTCCCCTACTCCCATCATTCATGACTTGTCTTGCTTGGTTTATAAGGGCTTAATGTTGTCATTGCTTCCCTTGCAGAGATGAGATAGCAGAGATGCTTGTGAAAGTGAAGTGTGAGATTGTCAGTTTTGCAGAGAGAGATGAACATCATGCCTATATTCTGAGGTAAGCTTGTAATAGCATTTTACAGGCCCAATCCGGAGTCTATGGATGGCCTTGTTTTCACATCTTCAACCTCTACCTCCATCTCCTTCATCTGTGACAAGCAGTGAAATAAATAAGCAGGGGCAAAGGACAATTAGCCCCCCAAACTCTTGAAAAAGCCACAGTAAATGAAAAAAGAGCCACCGTCAAATAATATTTCTGCCCATGGGTTGTAGTGCATTAAAATCTCTGAACACAATAGGTGGACTTCGAAGTAGCCCTCGAGAAAGCAGTTTTAATTTTTACTCTAGTGACAAGCATTTTAAAGAATGGATTGTAACTTGCCCTTTACCCTCTCCCCTCCCCCAACAAAAATAAAAAGCAGACATAAAAAAAGCAAACGAACAAAACAAAAACAACGTAAAAACAATAACACATGAACAAACACCTAAAACAGGCAGCAGAAAAGTAAACAAAGCAAACAAACAAGGAGGACAAGAAAACCAAACCAACAACAGCACACAAATTTAGCCCCACCTGATGGACACTAGCACACATGTGGTATAACCCTCAGTGTAAAAATATTCAGTGTAAAAAATAACCCAAGAATATTTTGGCGATGAGCATAGCATAATCGGATAATCTCCCATTGTGTTTTCATTTCATTGCCTGCATTGCCCTGCAATATCTCCCACCCCAACCAGATCTAACCGGTATATACTTGAATTATTTTTTTAATGTACCAGTATGACAGATGTTTGTGCCATTATTGCCATTGTGCTTCATTACTGTATGTAACAAAACTGTAATGTGCATCATAACAGGTTTGAAGTGGATAAGTATATCAGTGTACAGAAGTATCATGCACAGATGGTTTACCGGTACATAGATTTATCGTCTGTTTACATACAAAATTAGATTTATAGTCTGTTTACAGCCAGAAGGGCATTAAATGTACATATGTAAAATTAGATGAGTCAATAATCTTCCAGCTCTCAGGAAACACAATGTACTAGTAATGCATAATGTTTCCTGTGTGTATATGTACATGTACAAGATAATGACTATGCACATCATAATTTGGTTAATTAACCCATTGCATGAGAGAATCTGGTGTTGTGTGTATTGAGAATAAGGAAAATTCAGTAGTCAATGGGATAGTTTGCTCAAATAAGCAGAATTTTCATTAAAAAAAGCACACCCCTATGCACCAGCTTGAAGACAAGAATGGGTTACAAGCAGGAAGAAATTCCTTGAATGTGTGATTTTATCATGGAAGCTGGGATATATGATTTGTGTAGGAGAGTATTAAAACAAAAGTCCACCCTGATATTAAGTTGGTTTTAAAAGAAGCAGAAATATTAAAGAAACAGATCAGTGAAGGTTTGAGCAAAAATATGGTAGGAAATAAGAAAGTTATGCACTTTTGAAGCTGTAATCATCAAACACAAATTGGCAACTCCATGACGTATCTTGCGAACTCCTCTCCCATTTGCCCTGTATCCCCAAAATCATGAATTTCCATTTCCTCTAAAGAAAATATTCATACATACATGCACCTTAGATATAATCATTGCTCATGTGTTTTTACACAAAACCTGTATCAAACAAATTTATTCCTTCATCAGATCAGAAACTAAGAAAATGATAATTTATGAAATTTTCTGTACTGAACAAATGGGAAAGGAGCTCGCAAGATACGTCACGGAGTTGCCAATTTGTGTTTGATTGATTACAACTTCAAAATTTCATAACTTTCTTATTCCTTGTTGGATTTTGCTCAAACCTTCACTGATCTGTTTCTTTAATTTTTCTGTTTCTTTAATTTGTCTGCTTCTTTTAAAACTAACTTGTAAACAGGGTGGACTTTCCCTTTAGGGATACCAGCGGAACTATGCAAGGTCATATTCAACACCTTCTATTATAATTTTCTTTTCACTACCAGAACTGAAGTTCATCTTACGTAAGATGATTTTCTTGTGTTTTCATACATTCATCTTCAAATTTTCTCTCTTTCCTCACCCAGTGAGAGCAGTCTGTTCATCAGCAAGAGACGATTAATCCTGAAAACTTGCGGTACCACCACCGTCCTAGCTAGTCTGGACTCTCTCATTGACTTGGCTAAGAAGTACTGCGACTACAAAGTAGTTGTAAGTGAGCTTTATATACTTTACTGATAAATCGGTTGCACCGACAAGATCAACATCAGGACAACATCCTACAAGCATAAGTACAAGTTCCATGACATCCCATTGAAATGCCTCATGATTTCATAATACAAGTTTTGATCGGATGTCAA
Organism: Heliocidaris tuberculata; assembly: GCA_025618425.1. Taxonomy (NCBI): domain Eukaryota; kingdom Metazoa; phylum Echinodermata; class Echinoidea; order Camarodonta; family Echinometridae; genus Heliocidaris; species Heliocidaris tuberculata. Next base: position 7,478,758 of record CM046837.1, read on the forward strand.
CAAACTAAGACTTATGATAGTTTGAGAGATATGGAGTAGGCCAACAATAGTTCCAGAGGAAAAAAATAAGATAACGTTACCTTCAGTGGCAAAGATTTTGTCAATTATATGTTGGTTTGCAGTCAGTTTGGCAATGTGCACGTAATAGTGGTAAGATGGGTAATATTGTGTTAAGTACCCTTATTGCTCTCAATGGAAGAAACGGATAATTGCTAAAAGACAAATGCTAAGCGACATTTGCTCTAGGCATTGTTTTGTCAAAGATATAGAGTAAGAGCTTGGGTTGCGATTCAGTTTTATCTTAGGTAGTGAGTAAAGGCTAGGGAAAGTGTTATGTGTAGGGTTGTTGCAGCATACATGTATGTGTCATGCAATCTGAATTGCATTCTATCTTGCATTTTTTGTTTGTTGACATGTTTTTGTTACACATAAATGACTCCCTACAGGAGTGTTCTGTTTTACAACACAGATTGTAAATATTACCACATCATAATATTTATTTTATTTAAATCATACATAGCCTTTTGATAGTCTTTTTATGGGGTACTGTGGAGGTGTCATGGTATAGTGGTTCATTCACTTGACACTCAATCCAAGGGTTGAGGGTTCCAATCTCAGCCTGGCACTAACGTCTTTTGGCAAGACATTAATCCACATTTGCCACTCTCCACCCAGGTGTTAAATGGGTACCTGGCAGGATTTATCCTTGAAATGCACTGTGCGCTGATTACGGCTGCTGGAGCTAAATCCAGGGTAATAATATCCAAACCCTCTGGAAGTACATAGGGATGTTATGTCATAATGTGATATGTGCTATACAAGAACAGTTTATTATTATTATTATTATTATTATTATTACTGTTTGAATTTTTTTATTTGTTCAGTTTTGATTGTAATTATGTATTTTCTTTTTATTTCGCTACCCTCTTTATTTACATGTTTGCTTGGCTCTTTGGTAAAGCAGTATTTTAGTAATGAAAGCATCTTAAGCATACATGCACAAGAAGTAACAATATAAATGCTATCGTTGAAATAGGAATTGAAAATGTGTGAGTTTCCTGTAGTTTAGGTGCAGAAGGTTAACATCAATAACCCTCATTCTCTTTATTCCTCTTTAAAGGATATTTTCTACTCGAGGAAGAACTTCATGCGACCTGACCTTCAGCACTCCCTCTATAAGAGCTTCGAGGATGAGGTCAAATACCTCGATTCCATATTTGATCGTAAGTTTACAACCCCTTGCAGAAGTCACTTGCACTGCACGCAGAAATGTGTATATGGGCCTACACACATACATGTACACATGTGGCATGAAAGTTTGGTCTGAACATTTCATCCATTTCTCATCATATTTCAAATATGAGGGCATTTGAAGAGCAATCCTTTTCAGGGAACATTTCTGCTTTGTTACTCTTCCAAACTGACTGAAAAAGAAAGAGACACCTCCCAATTTTTTTCTTCTGCTTTACTAGAATTCAACCTTCTCTTTAAGCACTGTTAACCCATTCGAGACAATTGACCATATTTTGTGGTTTGGCTCAATAACTTTTTATTCAGAGCTCTAAAAAATATACCAGATACATGAGTAGAAAGAGCAAAAAAAACCACTATGTCCATTTTTGTTGCATTACCATATTGCGTTTGATGCCAGGAATTTTGAATAGGAGAATAAGTTTTAAAATCCTTAAATTGGCAACACATTGAGAGATTCAAAATCCTTATTTTTTATCAAAATTGGCAATTTTTTCAACATTTCGACAAAATTCATAACCATGTGTATTATTTTCAAAGACATTACACCTTATTAGAACCATGTAGCACTAAAAGAAAAATATTATTGTTGCCAATTTGAAGAACAAAATGAGATCAATTTAGCCCTTAAATAATCTCTGTCCTGAAAGGGTTAAAATATCTAGATTATTATTTAACATTCACTTTGTAATTTTCATGACTGTACAGGAGGTGCTGCCTATGTCTTGGGGAGAATGAATGGGGATTGTTGGTAAGTGATCAGTGATTTGATATCGATAATGATGGTATTGGTCTATGTAGAAAATGTACTTAATCAGAGAAGATCAGTGCTGAAGGCTTGTAACTTTAAAATAAGTGAGCACCATACATCGTCTCCATAGACAGACTTTTCTTATCATTATCAAATCGAATATGTGTCCAGCCTTTGGACATTTTCGTTTATGATCATATCATGAACATATGTGACCCTCCACCACCAAACAACTAATAAGTCAGAAATTTGAGTTTTTTAAATTTCAGCACAGTTTAAAAGCGTAGATTCAAGCTTTAAAATGATATATAATTTGTCATGTATAGACTAAGCAAACCCTTGTAAATTATAAAGAGATTGTCAACTTGTCAGACAGGCTAATGACCAAAACAATAGAGAAAAGGGCTCTAAAGAAGAGTTGCTATTTAAGAGCACCTAATCTGTGTTCTATTGTATGTCGTACAAAAGGTTGAGTCAAAACTCCCTAGCCTACACTGTGAAGTACTAATTGGATTGGGTATACCTTTAGAATAGTCATATTTATTTGCTTTCTAGATTTTGAATAGTGTTTGTAGCTATATCAGAAAAGCGATGTGAAGTAAGATCCCAGCAAGCTGACACAAAAAGTTTGAATGTCCAGGAAAAAATGGTCCTTTTGAATGAGAGTAAAAACATATTTCAACATGGTATTTTACCCCAAAATTTGGTCAGGTGGTAGATTAATAAATTAAATTTCAGAAAATACAAGAAACTTCAAATCAAAATTTCCACCCCAAGCCACCTTTTTCAGCTGTTTACTCTAAAACCCCCATTCCGACTTATTGGTCGTTTTGTGGTGGAGGGTCACATATTAAAGGGATTCGGTAACTTTATGGAGGCTTGATTTAATAAATTGTTGAATTTTGATACATCTGTCTTGTATAATGATGTTCAGAAGGATAAATAAATAGCCAGGTATAGAAAGGTTTTCAAATATATAATGCTATTATTAAGATATCTATGACTGAATACTCCCATTTACGAAAGCGTATGGCCATACGCTTTAGTCTAACACTGAGTCTATGGGGGAAAATGAGTCTGGCATTTCCGGTCACTTGCATATGTTTACTTTTGTGAAGCACATGATGATTTTGAAGTGCTTTTTTTTTCCTGGGCTTCATTTTTACACCATATTACATACACTGATAGCATGTACATACGCCAGGCAACTCAGATTTTATCAAGCCTCTACAAAGTTACCAAATCACTTTAACTCATACTTTGGGTACGATTCGATTTTGGTATCACACACATTTTCCGTTGACAGCAGCCATAGTCATCTTGGGTTTAGTATTTAACAGGTTAAAACCTAAAGATGAAATGTAGCATGCACATATCCGATAGTCTATTCATATAAGGCTGTTTTAAATTATGATAATTGATCTCTTCTGAAATCCCAAGCATCACAGTATTACAATTAATGACCAATTTAGATAGCAGTCTTATCACCCATTTCATATTGCATATTTATAGAAATCATTACTTTAATTGGATACACTTATGAATACATGTATGCACGACAATACGTGATTGATGTATGTGTAGATATCTCACATTTTGGTGATGAGCAAAAACATGTATTTTGACAGAATCTGTTGTGCTATTTGCGCTTGATGAATATATTTTCCAGCAGACCTTCGTTATTTTTGTGTCATAAATCATCTGCTGCGTAATCAAACAATCAGAATATTTTTGAATCAGTTTCTCTCAAGATGCAATTAGCAGAAATAGAGATAGGTTTTAGTGTGGATGGGATGTTAATTTTGAGTGTTTTTTTCAATGATTATTTCATTGTTTGTATTTCTTCACCTCAGGTACCTTTACACCTTGGACAATTCCTCCATTGAGCAGCCAGACCAGACTTTGGAAATATCCTTTATCGCACACACCTAAAACATGTATTACAGGGCACTCTAATTATATTGAGGGTCTCGATCCAGACCCACCATTTTCCTTGTTACAATGAACTCTCAGTATTACTGAATAGGAAAAAAAATCAAAAGAAATACTTGTTTCTGTATGTGTTTTCTTTTCGTGCATGTTTTATATTAATTTCAGCTTTTTTTAGGAAAATTCATTGATTTCTAAAGATGTGCTAATATTAAAAAAAAAAAAAAAAACGACAACAGAAAACAAAAACAGTTAAGAAGGATGACAGAGAACTATGTTATATATCATCTTCTTTTTTTAAAAGACACATCCAGAATTGCAGTATGATCATACTAGAACAGGTATTAAACTGAACATTATATCTCCATCCTCCTTTGTAAAAGAAAAATTATGGTGAGAAAAAAAGAAAAGGGCCAGATCAGATCTAAACATGACTAAGAAATGAGAATGGTCAACAATTAGCTTAGATATAAAATCAGGGGAAAAAATAAAGAAAAGAAAAAGAAAAGAAACAAACAGAACAAAAAGAAATAAAAAGGAACATTTACAAAAAGAATGTATTTTAAGTTGAATTCCAAATATTTTATAGTTTCTTTTTAATTATCCAATGTCACTCTAGAGATGTTGTGCATAGTGAAATGCATTATGAACATACCCCACATAAAGCACATGACAGCAGTCACTTTCCTTGACCTTTAACCTTTGACCCACATCCTGATGACTGAATTGGACGATGATGTCATGGCTCACTTTCAGAACACCACAGGACGCAAGTCAGAGGATGTCACAGAGGTAAGGACGTTTCAATCAGAACCTAAGGAAATATATTTCTCTCTGAGACTTTATTATATTGCAAAAACCTTGTGAAAAAGCACACCAGGGCCCTGTTTCATAAAACTTGTTCCCAATAACAAGTGACAATAACAGTTATAAGCTGCTGACATATGATTGGCTGAGAGCAAATTTTTCATTGAACTTTGGGACTTGATATTGATAACAAGTTTTTTTTAAACAGGGCCCAGGGACTCGTCTGTTTAAAAGAGTTGTGTATTGAGGTGCCGCTCGTCTATATGATTTTAATTCCCACCTGTCACCAAATAAACACAAAAACAGACATACAAATCATGTAAAAATGACAAAACTATTTACCATTGTGATGTCTTTAATGAACTCCATTTCACTAACTGTGCATGCACAAAAGAAAATTAACATATACCACACATACATGTATGTATGAATATTCATATTAACATATGTAACATTCTTAACATGCGTTTGATCCTAAATACTGATCGCACATCCTAAAATCAATCATAAGGGCATCACAATGGCATATTTCTTACATTGAATCAATTGCATCTATTTATGAAAATGGCCCCAGGTACTGTATTTTGAGCAAAATAGAAATGTCTCTATAGTTGTATGCCACTTACATGTACACAGGTCAATTTTCCCATCAGGATGAAACATTGATACAGCTACATGTACATGTAGTTCAAAGTGGTAGTGGGTCCTGCTTGTACTTCAAAATGTAGCTCCAAATTATTGAAATATTGTTCATTGTTATTTTTGTGTGCTTGGTTATTGTGAGCTTCATGGTTAGGCACGCTCACGTACCACAAGAGGGCGTTTTTCGCGAGTCCCATTTTGCTATACAAAAGGTGCGACCCTCAGGCTGAGCGCAATGCGGCTTGAGGAGCCATGGCATGACGTGCTTCTTTCAGCTCTTGCCAATTACATATCGAAACAACAAATGATTTCAACATCATATGGCATAAAAACATATGCACTTACCAACTTCATGATCTACGGTGCGATGGACGACACTAATGTCTCGAAAAGAGGCCCGGAAAGTCACTTGTAAGTAAAGAATTTGCTTGATTTCGTAGTTTTACAGATAATTATATGAGGGGCACATTGATAGAACAGGGTTTATCGTTTAGGAGAAATTCTAAGCTTTAATTTAGTACCGATATTGTTTGGATTTATCTGAGCGCTTTAGAGCGATCTTTCTCTGTGCAGGGGCATGTATCAGCCTAATTTGTCGTTGCTGAGCGTTCCCGCGCCTCGGTTTCCCGGGGGAATTTGTGGCGTCTGCTAGATATGCCCTGCGCGGCCCCACATAATGTCTTTACGGTGAGCACAAAGACATTCGCTCATTTTTTTAATGGATTTTGTTATTTCGTCTTTCCTTTTCAAATGGCGATACCTTTATAAGTTCTAGTTATAAATATGTGATTGTAATCCATACTTTAAATATTTCAGGAATTTTTGTAATAAATTTCAATGAATTTTCTGCAATAATTGAAATCGTTCGAGACTAACTTAGTCTGATATTTTAACTCTATTTTTTTAGGGGGGGGGGGAGTGATGCCCCAACTTATGGTAGTCTAACAATAATTATGTCTCTTCAGACTGCCAATTTGTTTTTTCATGGGGGGGGGGGCAGCGCAGAGGCATGTGCTGTTTTGTTATTTTTTAAACTCATTCTTGATATGATTTTCATTTTTGTTTCTTTATTATTTTATTTTCATGTTTTCATCAGGTGGGATTTCTATACCCATTCCTGAAAATGCAAACCCACACAAGCCGCCCATCAAACCCACCTTCGCTGTGTCAGGCATTGAGGCAAGACCAGTCCAGGCCGATGAAGACCAGGCCAAGGACTAAAGCCATGAATGACCAAGACAAGTCTGGGTTACTTCACATGACAGACCAGGAAATCCAAGGACGCCATCAGATGATACAATTAAAGCTTGCCTTTTTTGGCTTGCTTGAATTTTTATCCAAATACTCAAAAAAGAAACAAAAGATTAAACTCTTTATGTTGTTCTTTTTTGTTTTAATTTTTTTTTCATTGCACATGACCTATTTTTGTTGTCTTTTATATCTCAATTGACATTTTCCTGTGTTCACTTCTTTATGATTTTATTTATTCATTCCAACATTTCTTCACACCTCATCTTGTTTTATACAACGCACCGCACTGCTTTGTACGATAATTTGTTTATTAATGAGTTATTTGATTTTCCTCTGAAATTCATCAGTAAGGGGTAGGGATGAGGCTTTCATTCATGAAAAATATTTAGCCACAATTTGGAATATTGCCACTGTATTTTTAAAGGTAATAAACAGTAGTGGTAGCAAAATGAAAGTTGGCATGAAACTGCTCAAAAACAGTCTCATATTGTTCGGCTTGCATAAAAAGATACATGAGTGAGATAATCCGGTATTCTATTCATGATTTCCGGTGATTTTCAATAAAATAATTCAAATGATCGAATATCAACGGTTACCTTATACCCTCGCTAAGGACCACCTACCCCGACGCTCCCGGCTCAACGGCGCACAGTGGTTCGCACACACTGTTTACACGTGTGTGAACTGTCAACGCGATACCGCGCTTGTAATTCGATGTTTATTTTGGGGGATATTTTAGCCATTTCTAAACCATTTTTCTTCAAACAAACGTCACCTACGTTCGAAATTAATCATTTCACAACAGTATATGTAGTAATTTCCATTCCAGCTGACAAAGTAGTTAAATATCCAAAGCGCCACCTTTCCCACTACTGTACAATACCTTTAAGAGATTTGGATGACTTTAATCATTTTTATTACAAGTCATTCAATAACCCTACTGAGTAGACTATAGTTCTTTATGAATTGTTTTGTTTCAGATTTTAATTTTGGCTTTAACTAAGATCATGGCCAAAGAATTTAAAGAACTCCCATTCTGCAGAAAAATTCTGTATGAAAATTTGGAACAGAGCTTACAGGATCTACAGATTGAAGAATACAACAATGGACTCGTCATCGATCTCTATCCGTACCTTATAAAAGGACACCCTGTTACATGGCAGCAGTTCCACACCATCATCAACAAGAAATATGAGACTGATTGTACACTAAAAGCTGTGAAAACAACAATTTTGAGAATCAGAAGCCATTACAGTGCCTTGAAGAAATCACAAAAAAACGAAGAACAGAAGAAGATTATTATGAATTTTCTTGAGACGCCATTCCAGCCCCCCCAAAAGACTGAAATGCCAGGTGGGAAATGTTTGCAAAGATGCATGTCTTGACAAAGATCAGGATAGACTTCAGGATGTTACAAGTACAACAACAAGAGCTAAAAAGAGAAAAATTGATGAACTTCGTACCAACAGTGACTTGCAACGCATTGAGGAAGAACTTAATAAGTATAAACGGTCAGCAGAATCTTTCAAATCTGCATTTTTGAGTGCTAAATGCAGACGAAAAAGAATCAATGAAAAGAAATAAAGCGACTCAAAGAATCAACAAATGGATGGAAAATGAAATACCGTCACGCTAAAGTTTAGGTGAAGTGCAAAAGACGACAAATTAAAAAAACTATGAGTACAGCTACGAGAAGAGCGAACAAGAAGACAAACACTACAAAAGGAGAATGCAAAAGAGAAAAAAAGTGCAATGTGCACATCATCAACAAGAGATTGATAGCTTGCAAGGTACTGTAGACCAACTTCAAAACAACATTGAATCTCAGCATCATCCCCCCCCCCCCCAAATCCAAACAAAAGCTGATAAATTCTATACCCCTCAAATAAGAGAAGCCTCTTATTATCTACAGGTTGGTTTAAAATTATATGCATTTAAAAGAAACTTGCATGTTGTAGTCAAATACTATGAACTTTGCATACATGTATGTAGAATCTGCTGGGATAATAATAGTTTGACCTACATGTATGCACAATTTGACATAGGAAATGTACATAACACATGTTTTGCTTAAATTGGTCCCCCTAAAAATTGATTTGACTTAGAGTTATGCAGAGTGAACTATATTGAAATTAAAAATGATGCTATTTCCTGTATTAATTACGAGACTATTCAATAATGTACTTGTATTTACAAAAGTTGAACTAAGAAACCCTTAAAACATACCTGGTAACCAATGAATTGCTACATAGTGTAACCCTGATTACTTCCCCAAAGTTAATTCAAAAGTTAATCAAAACATAGCTAGGATACTTGAAAAGAATTTTTAGTTTCTTTTAGTTGGTGAAATTCCATGGGCCTAAAAAAAGTAGCTTATCAAATAGAAATGGAATGGAGATATGAATATGTTATATCCTTGAAAGTGGACTTTTTTTGATATGTCAAAGTTTATGGTAGTCATATTAAGATGGGTTTTTTTTTCCAGCCAAACTAATTTTAATTTTATTTTGATTGTGTGTGAAAAGTAATTTTATAGGTGTAATGCATGTATGCAGTATATAACACTAATTTTGATTGCATGCGACCTATGTTGGGATTACTTTTTCCATTTTATATACAACTTCACAGAATCTTAGAGTTGCAGAAGGTAAAGTTAGTGAAGCCATCAGAGTTGTAGCAGAAACTGTATGTAATGTGACCTTACCTGATGAGCTGCCATCTCGGCAAACTCAAGGATGTTTTGCTTCAGAGATAAAAGCAATTTGTCGAGACCAGATCAATGAACATTTTGTTTCGAAAAACAATACAACATTAAAATATGATGGGACAACGAAATCACGCGTTGGTCACCTAGTAGAGTGTGAATTGGCATCACAGGAAGAAACATACTTAGTAGGGTTGAGACAGCAAGCTGGAGGGACAGGTGATGAATATGTAAATGCAATAAATGAATCAGTTTCAGCAGCTAATCCAGACCTAATTGACGGTATAGCAAACACAATGACAGATAGAGCAAGTGTAAATTCATCAATCGACAATAAACTCTCCAAACAAACAAATACCCAACTCAACAGTTTCCATTGTGGTATGCACCCCTTAGATACCCTTGCCAAGGCATGTGATTGTGCGTTAAGTGAAAGTGACCCAACAGAAAAATATCCCAGACTGTTCAAAAAGCGAGGTGAAAGTACCACAGCCTGTCTGATAAGAAAAGCATCTGAGCTCTTCCACAATGAAGCAACAGGATGTGGGATACCATTAACTTCATATATGAAAAGTGCCGGCTGTCCGGTGACTATGCTCCCAAGATGGGTTGGTAATCGCTTTAACATATTATTTCAGTCCGCCAAATCTCTAGTTTCAATGACACCATTCATTTTGAACTATTTTCACAAAGTTCAGAAGCCATCAAATGATCTACAATCAGTTCTTTATCAATATCTCCAGTGTTCTCATCTTCAAAATTCCATTCTCTGCCTAGCCTTGATTTCCAGCAAGATCACCCAACCATTGATGGACATGATTAGTTCAGTGGAGAACATTTTAAGTGTTAACACACTGTATCAGGAAGCAGTCAATCAAATGTCAAGTTGGGAAATGGACCCTATGCAGATGCTAAATGCATCTGTACATGAGTTTGGAGACAATGACAGACACAGTGTCTTGGAGAAGTTGGACGAGAATCAAAAGGCTGCAGCATGTCCTACACTCAAGAGGATGCTCCACGAATGTCTTACAGTGTGCCAAAGACAACTTGCTGACCAGCTACAAGGAGGCCTCTTTTGGGAGCCAAACAAAGAACTACTTGAAGCTACATCTTCATGTTCGGCAACTAACATTTCCGGTGAACACCAATTCGCAAAGGCAGATTCTCTCCTCCACTGAATAGTGCTCAGTCCGTCACATTTTGATACTTCTTGGGCGGCAACATTGTAACCCCAGCCAATTTATACCTGATTAGAGAGTTGTAGATGTGGATTAATGTCCTACCAAAGGCATTAGTGCTGTGCTGGGAGTTGGAACATTAAAGGTAAGTCTTTTATTTATTTTTTTTCTGGGGTCATGCATCTACATGTTATGTTCAAACACATCATGTAACAAGAAATGAAAAACCAAATTATAACAGTTCTGTATTCATTTATATACTTTTATATTGCATGGATAGGTAAGAAATTTATTTGATCTACATATACTTACACAATTTTCTAATACAGCCGTCAAGGAATAGCAGACCACAAATCTGCAAAGTGAAACTGATAAAGCAATACATGAATCCCGATAAACTATCGCACCCTTTACTTTAAAAAAAAAAAAAAAATAGGGGGGGGCAATTACATATTCAAATACTTTAATATATAGACATATATTAATGCAGAAGGTATATCCTCATTGTCATTGTAAATTAGCATTTAAAAAAAATGAGGATCTAGATCAGCGATTATATCAGCGAATTCTACAAAATGAAATAGAGTCTATGCAAGAATACTATTTTTTTTTAAATTTCACAATAAAGGACAAGAATAAATGATGATAAATTCCATTAGACCCTATTTGATTTTTCAAACAAATCAGTTTTAAAAAAAGAGTGCAAATACATTTGAAAATTCGCTTTCTAAATCTCTCTTGAACAATGGAAAATAACATTGTAGACTCTATGTCTTACTCTTAGTTCATGGTCTTGTGAAAATCATGACCTACAGTACTGCGTTGACAAAGTTGAGGGGAAAAAATTTTGAACTTCTAAACATTCGATGTTTCCTCTACCATGACACATGTGTCTGTATTTAATGTTTACCTCATTATGCATAATAACAATTCCCCATCTCTCATGAATATACATGTATGAGCGCGCTATGTTGCGCGCTAAGTTCCAATGAGCATCGGAAGGATAGCGCTACAGCGCGCCGTTACCATGCCATGGCTCCTCGCATACGCTGTCCGCGCGGTCCGCCCACCGGTCATGAAAGTGGGTCAACGGCGCGCCAGCTGAGTTTTATTTTCTCTCGGTCGCAAAAAGCCGTGGACAAATAATTTTCAAGTTAAAAATCAAAATTTACCGTTTTCGCAAGTATTTCAGCAAATAAAGTATGGAGTCGTCTTACTTGTCATAAAACCTACCATTTAAGGTAAGTTTTGTCAAATTTCATGAAAATTTAAAATTCCCGTGAGCGTGCCTATCATGGTAATCAAAATGCTGCCATTCAAGTTTATCTATGATTATTTTGATTCTTTTTCCCATTCTTCTTTTACCCCTCTTTCTTCTTTTGTTGTGTACTCCACCACCTCTTGTTTCACTATTACTTGTACTGTCTCCATCCCCACTCTCTCTCTCTCTCTTCCTTTCACTCTTTCTCTCTCTCTCCCTCTCTCTCTCTTATTTTCACTCTTTCTCCCTCTTATTTTCACTCTTTCTCTCTTATTTTCACTTTCTCTCTCCCTCTCTCTCTTATTTTCACTTTCTCTCTCCCTCTCTCTCATTTTCACTCTCTCTCTCTCTCTCTCTCTCCCCCTCTCTCTCTTATTTAACTCTGTCTCCCTCCCTCCCTCCCTCTCTCCCTCTCTTATTTTCACTCTGTCTCTCTCCCTCTCTCTATTTTCACTCTCTCTCTTCCCCATCTCTCTTATTTTCACTCTGTCTCTCTCCCTCTCCCTCTTATTTTCACTCTGTCTCTCTCCCTCTCTCTTATTTTCACTGTCTCTCTCCCTCTCTCTTTTATTTTCACTCTTTCTCTCTCCCCCTCTCTTATTTTCACTCTGTCTCTCTCCCTCTCTTATTTTCACTCTTTCTCCCTCTCTCTCTCTGTCTCTCTCTCTCTCTCTCTCCCTCTCTCTTATTTTCACTCTTTCTCTCTCTCTCACCCTCTTCCTTTCACACTCTCTCTCACTCATGAAAACACAGGAGAGTGGCATTGCAGGTCTTGTGCCAGACTGCAAGATAGATGGCTTCATCTTTGATCCATGTGGTTACTCTATGAATGGATTGCTGAAGGATGTAAGTCTAGACAAAATTATCACCTGAAAGCCCAGTAGCTTTGATGATATTAAAGCTCATGTACAGTATTGGTAGCAAAAAGGAAATTAGAAAGAAACATGTTAACCCTTTCAGGACAGGAATTATTTAAGGGTTGAATTGATCACATTTTGTTCTTCAAATTGGCAACAATAATATTTTCTTTTAGTGCTACATAGTTCGAATAACTTGTAATGTCTTTGAAAACAATATACATGGTTAGGAATTTGCCGTAAAGTTTTAAAAATTGCCAATTTTGATGAAAAAACAATGATTTTTAACCTCTCAATGTGTTGCCAATTTAAGGATCTCAAAGTTAATTCTCGTTTTTAAAATTCCTGGCATCAAACGCAATATGGTCATGCAATAAAAATGGACATAGTGTGTGTAGAAAATTTTGCTCTTTCACCTCATGCATCTGGTATATTTTTTAGAGCTCTCAATCAAAAGTTATTGAGCCAAACCACAAAATGTGGTCAATTGTCTTGAAAGGGTTAAATATAGTCTCATGTTGTTCTCCTTGTATCAAAAGATGTCTGTAAGAAATCATTTGGTATTCCATCTATGGTTTCTGGTGAATTTCAGTGTAAATATCTGTAAGGAATGCTTGATCACTGCCATTATGCTAAGACCCGTCCACCCCGATGGCTCCCCGCACAGCAATCTTGGGGCTTCGCATAGAGACAGCGTGTGTGCACTGTGTGTAGCTACTCATCATTGGTTTTACACGTGTGTTTACAGTGTATAGCACATGCTGCCTTTGTTGGGATTTTATGTGCCTGTCCCAGCACATAAATTAGTTTTTGCCTCTTATTTGTTTAATATTAAACTTTAGGAGGCGTAATCTTCACAGTGTCTTAGTATTGCTAGTATCTTGCTGTTTATCGACAAAAATTGAAGAAATCTGACGAACAGTTTTTGAGGGCTTACCAAAACTTTACATGACTTTTAAGAGTACCAGTAACTCAAAATGTAATGCTAGGGTGACGCCATCACATGAAACCGAGCCTCAGGGGGAACATATGAGCAGCACCAATATCTGAACAAAAATTACTGTGCCGTAATCAAATGAAAGAGGCCCTGGAGCTGGCATATTTCCTCCGGATAGTCACACACTTGTAATTTATGATCCCTGTCGAAATTGCTATATTTGCCACATATAAAGGCCATGTAATTTCCATGTCATGGCCATGTATATCAATGTAATGCCATGTAATATATCACATAGTGGACGAGCCTGAGCCCGAGTAGGTGCTTCCACAAATGCCTTTGCGAAAATTGCTCCAGGTTTTATTTCGTCAAAGATAGAGGATTAGGGTTTCTTTTGGGTTTTAGGTTAAGTTTAGTGTTAGTGTTGGGGTTAGATATAGTGTTTCGTCCAGGGTAGCAGTTTAGAATTTGGTTAGTATGCGGAATTACCACGGAGCAGTTGTCACCGAAGCATGTGTTGAACAACCAGCCAAATAACATTGTAACATTTTAAACTTCCCATCCTACCTTGCAGAAGGTGCCATATAGACCCTTTACTTACCTTGGAGATGTCCCAGGATTGCTATATCTCACCCTGTATCCCTTGAAGGGCTTTATCTGGTGCTTTTGGCTAGGATTTACCTGATATTGTTGTCCTATTAATTAGTTTGCTGCCTTTCAAGCATGAGAACTATGTACATGTATGGTTTACCAGTAGCATATTACTTTTATTCAATTCTGGACCTGTTTGCTGCTGTATTTGAAGTGAAGGAGGAGGGGGTCATACTATAGTTAAGGTCCATTCACGTATGATACATGTTTTTTTTGAGGGGATGTGTGTAAAATGAATAGCAAATGGGAATGAGAAAAAAAACAACAGATGAGTGCAGCAAAGGTCCTACTTGTCCTCACTTATCAAGGTTCATGTATTATAAGATACAGGAATATGAAGTGTATTACGTTTTAGTCATCATAAATAAAAAAAAAATGCCACAGTTCTGAACAAGTGTGAACAAGGATTTTGTTTATAGTGAATCTATATTATCTGGCTCATGATAGAAGAACTGTTAGTTATCTGTTTCTCTTGTGTTTTTTTTTACCCAGGATGGCTATGTCACTATTCACGTTACACCAGAGAAGGAGTTCTCCTATGTCAGCTTTGAGACCAATGCTCCCATGGTAAAGTATCCGCACTTTCACCACCATTTCTTTAAAGGTACTTCATCCCTTTTGCAGACTTGCACAAAATTCCGCAAAACTTTGCACAGGTTTAGTTTAACATCCTGGGTAATTTCAAGTTCGGTGTTGGTGTTGGTGTTGAGAGCTTAAATTGGGCTGCTGATTCTAGCCCCAACACCGAATTCGGGTTTATAAAAATAATACCCATCACATTATTGATAGCTCAACACCTAGTGAAGTAACCAGCTTCATTTCAGGTTCGGTGTTGGGGCTGATGCTAGTTTTGCCCCAACACCAACACCAGCTTTCAACACCGAACTTGAAATCACCCCCTGTAGATACTGCCTATGAAATTTTAAGGTCACAAGTTCTATAACTCATTTGTAAGAAATGAAAATCTTGCTCTTTTCGCAAAGGGAGCTGTTCAGAAATCTATGCAAGTACATGTACTAGTAACAGTCAAAAAATAACTTTAAAATTACGCAATTTTTTTTTTTTAGTTGAAAAAAATGAAGTGTTACCAAATTGCGTTTTTACTTACTAAAAAGCAAATTATAATCCTTTTCACATTGGCGCAAGTTTTCCAATTATAATTCTTTCGTTATTTATCGCATACTCACGCAACTTCAAAATTTAGGGCTGCAAAAGGGATAAAGTAATGTACCTTTAAACTTATGCCATGCCTCAAGTTTTCATGTTGAATTAGTTTAAGCCGGCTCGCAGTCTGCTTTTTGAGTTTACTAATGTTGACTTCTGACTGGATCATCATGATTGGGGATCTCTCAAGTATGGGTCGTTGACTAAAGCATAAAGAGATGTTGTGATGGTACAATTAGATATACACCTCCATTGATGAAAAGCAGGGCCTCTATTCATAAAACCTTACCAGGTCTAGTTGGCAACTAGCCTTGTACTGTAGCCTATGCAATTAGTTGACAACTAGCTTAGTACGGTTATATGAATATGGGCCCAAGTCTCCTTTATAATAGTCTGCATTGACAATCTATGACTCTCATTTTTTCCCCTTCTGTTTTAGCATGTTATCCTTATGTATTATTCACAACCCTACTTATGATATTTCCAAAAAGATGTGGTCTATGCACTTTTATTTACCTTAATGACACACCAGTAATCCAAAGTGAAATAGAATGTAGATTTGGTGTGAATCTTGCTTTTCAGGAGGAATACAGTGGCCTTGTTGATCGCATCCTTTCTACGTTCAGACCTGGCAAGTTTGTCATGACGCTCTTCACTAACGAGGTAGTTATATGCTATTGAATGCCTTGAATTCAATCTCAAAACCACCCTGACACCTCCATGAATTTTGGTCCTGCACTGTTTTGGTCATGAAATGGGTAATGGGTAACTCTAAAGTTGAGCTCTGTTCACACACTGGAATAATTTGTAATGAATAATGAAATAGTTTTGCCAAAGTTTCACATAGTTCATGAAAATGCCCGGAAACATAAGCCGCGACATATTTTTGATGATTTCAAACCAGGCATGCACCTTTTCATCTACCGTGCACCCCCAGGAGCACTTCATGACTACTTTCTTTATTCTCCCTCATTGGCACAGCAAATTTTGTGCCATGGCGTTAAACCATTGTGCGTGCAAGTGTCAAGGTGGCTTTACCGAAACTTTGATGACATAGAACTTCATGAATTGAAACTGACAGCCATTTGTAGGAATTGCAAAGTTATTATTGTGATAACGTAATTCACAGCATGCAACATTTACTACTCTGGACTGCTCACAGAATTTGCAAAGTTCTTTGCACATTGAATTTTCTGGGTTTACAGTATGGTATTGTAATTTTTCTTTTTTTTTTAGATAATGAACAGGATCATAGTTTCTTCAATCACTATTGCCAATATTTGCACATGCCCTCTACAGTGCATCCCCCAAAAAAGTTAACAGTTGGAAAAAGTCTCCCCAAATAAATATTTCTGAATATTTTCAATAAATTTTGATTCTTGTAGATAGCATAGGGACCCTCCTATACAATGACACCAATAAAATCTTAATATTTATTACGCTTGAGTGATCTAAAACCACCTTTGTGAAAGGGTGCAAAATTCAGACTTGACAAGAATTGGTGTTTGTTCTGACTGGTATCACCGAAATTGAGAACCGTTTGAAATTGACAGTTTGAAAAAAGTCTCCCCAATTAAATATTTCAAAATATTTTCAGGAAAATTTCATATCTGTGATTAGCTTGGGATCTCTTCTACCAAGTGACACTAAAAAGTCTCACAATATTCTATGCTTGAGTGAGCAAAAGCCACTTTTTTGAAATGGTGCAAAATCCATTCTTGACAAATGTTTGTTGTTGTTCTAGCTGGTATGAGCAAAGTTGAGAGTCATTAAAAGGCTCAGATATTTCATACTCTATTCACTAAAAGACAATTATGAAAGAACAGATTTTGTTTTAATGGATTTCCAGATACATCCCATCAGAGCTTTATGGTTGAGTGAGCAAGCCAGATGAAATTAAAAGACTCGCCAAAAGTAACATTTTGAAACACTCAGCAGAGTAGTTAATTGCTCACTCAAGCATAACACTTTGATGGGATGTGTAAGGATATACAGGAAACATAGCCTATTATTTCATAAGTTGTCTTTCATTGATCAGAATATGGAAATTTCTAAGCCTTTACATGACCCTCAGCTCGGCTGATACCAGCCAGAGCCAATATCAATACTTGTCAAGACTGGATTTTGCACCCTTTCACAAAATTGGCTTTTGCTCACTCAAGCAAGATATTTTGGTGTCATTTGATAGAAGAGACCCTAAGCTTTCCACAGGTATGAACATTTCCTAAACATATCTTGAAACATTTATTTGGGGAGATTTTTTCCAACTGTTAACTTTTTTCTGGGATGCACTGTATACCCTGTATTGAGTTTTATTCACATACAAGACCAAGTCTTGGAATGAGGGTACAGTCCCTAACAGTTCTTTGCCCATATTCATAGAAATAGATTAGCTTATATCTATAAAAAAAAAATTGAAATGAAAATTCATTTATTTGTTAGGAAAATTCCTTGATTTTCCCCGACATCCATACCGATGAAGATTTATCGGTCTCCTTTCCAAAATGTTGATACCAAACTTTTGAACATCTCTGACCAGGCACCACAAAACCACCAAAAAGTCACCAGATAAGATTTTTTTAGTTAAGGTCTGATTCTGAAAGAGGAGATTCTCAGTTTTAAAATGATATGTAACTCATTAGCATTGGATGTTCCTAACTCACTGTTCAAAGAGGGTCCACTCACTATTCATAAGGACCGCTATTCATAGAAAACCACTGTCCATTTAACACGAGTTATGAATAGTGGTCATTATGAATAGGTATGAATAGTGGTCCTTATGAATGGAAGTCCTTATGAATAGCGAGGTAATTTGTCTGTGGTTTGCTCGCTATTTAGAAGGGCCACTATTCATACAAAACCGCTATTCATTCAGTTACCCGTTATGGATAGTGGTCCTTATGAATAAGTGGTCCTAATGAATAGTGGTCCTTATAGTAGAATGCCCAGTCCTACAGAATGTTGCTTTTGAAAAATAAGAGTTTAAAGTCTATTGAAGCACTGTGACTTGTGAGGTATTGTGCCAAGGTGACAAAAGGAGGATTAGAACTCAATAGAAATTCATATGTCGGATTATCAGATTGTCTGAAAACTTGGCATACTAATTGCTCATTAGTAATTAAAATTCCTGCTCATCATAGTGGACAAGTATCAATACAAGTCAGAACTTACTCTGTTTTAAAATTATGGGAGATCAAATTGAGATGACTGAGAAAACTAATACAACAAAATCCAGAGAAGACAAGCATGGGTCTTGTAAAAACTGTCAAGAATGCCACGTTTAGATTGTTTAGTGCCTCCAAATTTATATATTACTAAGAAAAAAGCATACTCAGTCAGGAAATACCCAAAACTATAATGCAACTTTTTTGTCAAATATGCAATTTATCAAGAAGTGGACATTTATTGATTTATTTAATCCATGATATTTTGAGCGATTAGTCTAGTCAAGTGACCTAATAGATCTCACACTATTTCACCCTTTAACAAATGGAAGTAAGTAATATTACAGGCAAAATATGTAAATACAATTACATAGAAAATAAAGTATTGAGTGAGAGATTTTTAAAAATTAGCGGAAAGATGACCTCGCAGATGTTTTCTTAGTTTCAGTTTCTGACTTGTATTGAAAATTTAAAAAAAGGAAGAGACAGGAAGAAATAATGAATGCTCTTGAGATCAAATTTGTTTACATAATGTATTGTCACGCAGTTTTTGTAGTACTTTCTAATAGCATTAGAAAGTATATTAGTCATTATAAAATGTCTAGTGACATCAAGTGAATTCAAGTGAAGTCTTATTCATTTCTCTGAAAATAGAATGTAGTAATAAATGTCATCAAATTTAACTCTGATGACATAGCAAGGACAATTCCAGATTAGATGAAAATGAAATTGAAGAAAAACAATAGCGTATCGAATACAGTTAACTTTGCATAAGTCGAATCTCTTGTGACCACAAGAAATAGTTTGACTTATGTGAAATTCGACTTAGGAAATGTAAATAACATGTTTTGCAAAATTTGTTCAAAAAAATTGATTTGACTGAGGGAAAGTTCAACTTATGCGACTTTGAATTATGCAAGGTTAACTGTATATCGATCCTGATGGATAGTGACACTTATGTTATTCCCTTCTCTCCCTCTCCTCTCCTTCTCCTCTCCCTCTCCTCTCCTCCTCCTCTTCCTCTCCTCTCCTCTCCCTCTCCTCTCCTTCTCCTCTCCTTCTCCTCTCCTCTCTTCCTCTCCCTCTCCTCTCCCTCTCCTCTCCCTCTCCTCTCCTTCTCTCCCTCTCCTCTCCTTCTCCTCTCCCTCTCCTCTCCTTCTCCTCTCCCTCTCCTCTCCCTCTCCTCTCCCTCTCCTCTCCTTCTCCTCTCCCTCTCCTCTCCCTCTCCTCTCCCTCTCCTCTCCTTCTCCTCTCCCTCTCCTCTCCCTCTCCTCTCCCTCTCCTCTCCTTCTCTCCCTCTCCTCTCCTTCTCCTCTCCCTCCCCTCTCCCTCTCCTCTCCTTCTCTCCCTCTCCTCTCCCTCTCCTCTCCTTCCCTCTCCTTCTCCTCTCCTCTCCTCCTCTCCCTCTCCTCTCCCTCTCCTCTCCCTCTCCTCTCCCCTCTCCTCTCCTTCTCTCCCCTCTCCTCTCCTTCTCCTCTCCCTCTCCTCTCCTTCTCCTCTCCCTCTCCTCTCCCTCTCCTCTCCCCTCCTCCTCCCTTCTCCTCTCCCTCTCCTCTCCCTCTCCTCTCCCTCTCCTCTCCTTCTCCTCTCCCTCTCCTCTCCCTCTCCTCTCCCTCTCATCTCCTTCTCTCCCTCTCCTCTCCTTCTCCTCTCCCTCCCCTCTCCCTCTCAACTCCTTCTCTCTCCCTCTCCTCTCCTTCTCCTCTCCCTCTCCTCTCCCTCTCCTCTCCTTCTCCTCTCCCTCTCCTCTCCCTCTCCTCTCCTTCTCTCCCTCTCCTCTCCTTCTCCTCTCCCTCTCCTCTCCCTCTCCTCTCCTTCTCTCCCTCTCCTCTCCCTCCCCTCTCCTTCTCCTCTCCCTCTCCTCTCCCTCTCCTCTCCTTCTCTCCCTCTCCTCCCCTTCTCCTCTCCCTCTCCTCTCCTTCTCCTCTCCCTCTCCTCTCCTTCTCCTCTCCCTCTCCTCTCCCTCTCCTCTCCCTCTCCTCTCCTTCTCCTCTCCCTCTCCTCTCCTTCTCCTCTCCCTCTCCTCTCTCCTCTCCTCTCCTTCTCCTCTCCCTCTCCTCTCCTTCTCTCCCTCTCCTCTCCCCTCTCCTCTCCTTCTCCTCCCCTTCTCCTCTCCCTCTCCTCTCCTTCTCCTCTCCCTCTCCTCTCCTTCTCCTCTCCCTCTCCTCTCCCTCTCCTCTCCTTCTCCTCTCCCTCTCCTCTCCCTCTCCCTCTCCTCTCCTTCTCCTCTCCTCTCCCTCTCCTCTCCTCTCCCTCTCCTCTCCTTCTCCTCTCCCTCTCCTCTCCTCCTCTCCTCTCCCTCTCCTCTCCTTCTCCTCTCCCTCTCCTCTCCTTCTCCTCTCCCACTTTTCCCCTTCCCTATTCCATTTCCATGTCCTCTCTTTAAATCTCTCTCCTCTCTCTTCTCCCTTTCCTCTCCCCCCTCTCTCTCTCTTCTATCTCTCTCTTGCCCCTTTTCCCTTTCCGCTTTCTCCCTTTTTGTATCTCCTCTCTCTAACCCTCTCTCCTACCTCTCCCCCTTCCCTACTCCATCTCTCACTTCTCATGTATCTTCTCTTTCATCTCTTTTACCTTTCCTCTTTCTCCCTTTTTGTATCTCCTCTCTCTAAACCTCTCTCCTCCCTCTCCCCCTTCCCTACCCCATCTCTCACTTCTCATGTATCTTCTCTTTCATCTCTTCCTCTTCTCCATCTCTTTCTCGTCACCTTTCTGCATGGACACAGCAAGCAGCATGCCGGTCAAGCCGCAGTGCCCTCAAGGAGACTTTCCTTGACCGCTACAGGCGCCAGGATCGCCAGTACTCAGAGTTCAAGAACTACGATCTGACCTTTGGCCACTACGTGCGTGACAAAAAGTGGTAAGGTCAGTCCACGAAGCAAATGAATGAGTAATCTGATCCATACATAGATTCTTACTATAGGAAATATATTTAATCATGTTTTTTTTTATGCTATATGGATGGGGAAATTGTGATTTTTTACCTTTTATTGAATAATCTGATCTATACAATGATTTCATCATCTGTTATTATGGGAAGTTATATATTTAATCGTTTTTGAATGCTATATGTACATGTATGGGGAAGTGGTGATTTCTATTTTTTGTTGAATAATCTGATCCGTACAATGATTTCATCATCTGCTATTATGGGAAATATATTCAGTCACGTTTTTGAATGTTATATGTAGAGCTGTAGCTCGCAATCCAAAATCCTTTCTTGTTAACTTCTGAAAATCCTTACCGGAATTCTGGACTGGTCCGGTAACTTGTTAAGGAACACATTTAAATCTGTCATCAAAATTTTGACACCAATAAATTTCTGTTCTTTTCCTTAGAAGCCTTTTTAACACATATTATAATACATTGTAGGCAGACATGTGCATATACACACAAATGTATTAGAAAAATACACTTTCTGAGTGATAAAAGATGACAAAAAGTGAGCTTTTTCACAACCCTTTTCTACCGGACCTCTGTTACCGAGTTGACACGATTTCAGTTTTAGTCTGGCTCATGTCTGGCTCTCTCAAAACCTTTAGTCTGGCGAGTTTGAGACTGGTTCTGGTTCTGAGCATCAGCACTAGCTCTGTGTATGGGGAAGTTGTGATTTCTACCCTTTTTGTCATGAGCAAGGTTGCCTCAGGATAGGCCACATATCCAAAAAAATTAGTAATTTGATCCACACAATGATTTCATCATCTATTGCTGTAGGAAATATATTTCATCATCTTTTAACCCTTTCGAGATAATGGACCACATTTTGTGGTTTGGCTCAATAACTTTTGATTCAGAACTCTGAAAAATATACCAGATGCATGAGTAGAAAGAGCAAAAATTTCTGCACATACTATGTCCATTTTTGTTCCATGACCATATTGCGTTTGATGCCAGGAATTTTTAAAATGAGAATAAGCTTTGAAATCCTTAAATTGGCAACACATTGAGAGGTTCAAAATCATTGATTTTCATCAAAATTGGCAATTTTTTCAACTTTTCGACAAAATTTTAACTCTGTTTATTGTTCTCAAAGACATTACACCTTCTCAGAACCATGCAGCACTAAAAGAAAAACATTATTGTTGCCAATTTGAAGATCGAAATGTGATCAATTTAGCCCTTGAATAATTCCTGTCCTGAAAGGGTTAAATGCTAAGAGAGGATACACTTTCTAAATGTTCTGCCAGTTTCTGTTTTTTTTTTTTTTTTTTTTTTTTTCCATGATTTCTAATCAGTGTCCCTGCTTGTGAATGTAAACCCTAAGCATTTATTGAAGAACCTGTCACAAATTTCTCATCTTGACATCATAAAGTTATTTTTTTCATAGCATCTCACTTTTCTATATCATCTGTTGAGAGCCATAAACATGATAAGTCTATGTAATATGTAATACTGCAAACATGGAATATTTTAGTTGTGTGTATATACATGTAGTATATACACTAGGCTCATGTAGTATATACATGAGCCTAGTGCATTGGTGGAATTAAAAACTTGAGATTCTCTTAATACTCGGCAGAGCACTAAAAATAAATCGCATGAAAATTTCCAATTTTACATTAGTACAGTGGAACCTCATTATAAAGAACACTGTTATAACAAACTCTTGTTATAACAAGGTAATTTTGCCAGTCCCATCTCTTTGAATTCTACTGATTTTTATCCCTGGGGAGCATTTCATGAAGTGTTTTGTCAGTGATCTTTACCGACAACTGTTATAAGCTACTGAAATCTTTGCATCTGATTGGCTAAAAGCAAATTTGTTGGTAAAAATCACTGACAAAACGCTTGATAAAACGCTCCCCAGATATAACAAGGCTTCGATATAAAGAGGTAATATCCTTGGTCCCAAGGATTTTGTTATAATGAGGTTCCACTGTATAGGAGTTAACGTCCTTCTTGCTGTCAACAGATGATGTCAGTTGAGAGCCAGAAGGGTGTAAACTCTGTGTAAGCATATAGTAGTGAATGCCCTTCTGGCTGTCAACATCTGTTATGAACTTTCATCTTGCAATGATCTTGGCAACAGCCTGATGTATGTAGACAATGCTTTGACCTGCCAACAAGAGCCATTGGCTGTGTGACAAAAGCAATATAACATCACTCTAAAGCAACATTGCCACTTATGAAGAGAGTATTAATCATGTTGGCCTCTACAAAGAGATGGCATACCGTTACATGTATGTATCTATTCTAGCATAGTTGTATATGTATGGTGCTGAAAAAAAAAGAAAGAAGGTACACATACACTGTACCACATAGAAGGTGTAGTTTAACTTGTATTTGTTGAGGTTGAACAGGGCATTTTTATTTATTTATTCTGGCAGGGAAGAATATATTCATGTTAACTTAGTGCTTAAGTAGCCCGTTTAAGTCGTTATTATTATTATTTTGATTGTTGTTATTTTATTTGGCAAAGGAAGTCCTGTCGTTGTGCATGGCCTTGGACATAAAAATATTATATAATTAACCATAAATTATAAATACCTGCTTAAAAATATATTTACTTCAGTACAGCTGAGAGATGAGAGTAACAGAAGCTACAGCACAAAATAGAATTTGGGTTATTTTTATTACTAGTATGATTGTTATTCCTTCTCCAGTAATTAAAATTTACATATAAGCAAAAATAATTTCTCATTTCAAATCCAGATACAGGCTGATGCATTGTTTAAAGCATGAAATATCCAGATTACATTACAATAAGTTAACTTAACATGTAGTAAGGCCTGCTTACCATCATTCATCTTACATTTGCTTCAAAGGGGGGTATTAATCATCATAACAATGATTTTGATAGAAAACAAAATATTCAAAGTTATATGTACAAGTAGAAAGAAACTCTTCATTTGCATAAAGAAGAAAGGATTATACACTCTGTTTTACCCTTGTTTTTGTTTTTTTCGATTTCTACATAATATCTACTTGGCCCAATTTTGCTATTTCATACAGTTTACATTATTGAGTACACAAGAACTGGACGGGTTTGGTTAGTTCTTGAAATTACTTGAAATCTCATATTTAAAAGACCATAATCAGACTTGTGCGTTTTTCCAGTACCATTGAATTGTTAGTTCTGTTCATTTTACAGAGGTATTTTGTTATTCTACTACAGTCAAACCGGCTTTAGCGAACACCTGTATAGAAAGACCACCTGTCTAGTTTAATACCATAATGTTCGTTTCCCTTGAACAGTGTTTTCCTCTGAAATGTGTATTAGAGGAACGTGTACATAAAGACCACCTGCTCATAAAGACTGCTTTACTTTTTCTCCTTCGAGCTGTCTTTCTATACAGGTTTAAAGCTCATAGACAGTCTCAGTAGCAAAAATTATACTGGCAAGAAACTTATCTAACATAAACATAGTCACATACTATTCTCCTTTTATCATAAGACACATGTACTAGATTATTTAACATTCAATTCACCATTTCGAACAAATTTTAGTGTAAATATCTGTAAGAAACGCTTGTAACAGCTTTTCACTGCCTCACGCTAAGACCATATCCACCCGAAGGTTTCCCACACTATAAAACCCAGTGCTTCGCACTATGTGTAGCATATTCTATAACACACAGCAGTCCTCATGTGAGTAATGTGTGTGGCCGTTGTTTGAATTTACATCCCCTCTTTTTGGGGCCAGGGATTTTTATTACTTTTCACCTCTCATTCGATAAATATTTCACTTGAGGAGGAAAATACTTCACAGCATCTTAGTTATGTTAGTACCCTGCTATTTATTAAGTAGAATCAAAGAAATCTCACAAAAAGTTTTGAGGGCTTCCCAAAACTATCTATTACCTTTAACTGCATATTATTACTCCTCCCCCCCCCCCCCCCTCACATGTCTAAACATGAAATCAAACATTTTCTACTCTTTTTGTTTGTTCGTAAGGTGTGAATAACGTAAAATGCTGTTCAATCAGTGGGGTGTGTTTCACTTCATTATGATATGAACCCAAACTATATGAAAAGGAAAATATGCTCAAGAAATGTTTGTACGAATACAATTACAATGTATTATACAATTTTTGTGTGCTAACCTTGTAGTTTCAAGTGACAGTAGAAATATCTATTGAGTATGGATGTAAATGACAAGCACATTACAACTACTTAAATGGACAACAGGGTCGACTGTACTTACCAGAGTGCTTACACAGTTTTGTCAAATACAGGCATATTGTATGTTAATACATGTAGCATGAAGGTATGATGTATTGTTGCACTGTCACTTAAATCCAAAGTATTACTTTCATATTGTCTATACACGTTTTTTTTTTTCGTTTTTTTTTTCATTGTCCTCTTTATGTTTAGGATGTGCAGAATATTGCAAAGTACTTATGGTATGTTACAAACACTTATTAAAATGAGGATATATTTATGGAAATATCAAGAGAGTTCAAAGTCCAAAAGGCTCAAATATAAAGATTGTGGTCACAGAGGAAAATAAGTACAGTGGAATCTCGTTATAACGAGGTCCTTGGGACCAGAGAAATTACCTCTTTATATCGAAACCTTGTTATATCAGGGCCAAAATACAATAGAATACAAAGAGATGGGACCAGGAAAATCACCTTGTTATAACGAGAGTTTGTTATATCAGTGCTCTTTATAACGAGGTTCCACTGTATTAGGTTAATTCATTGAATACATAATTATATAAGTGATACAGTGAATTCTAAGATATCTTATGTAATCTTTTATTATTATATAATTATATCCATTTTGGTGACT
This sequence comes from Heliocidaris tuberculata, assembly GCA_025618425.1. Taxonomy (NCBI): domain Eukaryota; kingdom Metazoa; phylum Echinodermata; class Echinoidea; order Camarodonta; family Echinometridae; genus Heliocidaris; species Heliocidaris tuberculata. The sequence goes on from CM046837.1 coordinate 7,505,039, forward strand.
GGAATATCATAGAATGAATAATAATTGGATGATTGCAAGCTTACTGGTTTATAGTCCTAGTCATTGTGCGTAGACTGTACATGTAGCTGAGTGTAGATGTACATACACTTGCGTGATATAAACTGAAAGGACATTGGATTTAGATAGTGATATCAAAGAGAGTAAAGATAAGGTAGGAGAAAGAGAGAGAGAGAGGGAGAGAGAAAGAGAGGGCAGAGGAGAGGGAGAGAGAGGAGGGATAGAGAGAGAAAGAAAGAGAGAGAGGAGAGAGAGAGAGGAGGGATAGAGAGAAAGAAAGAGAGAGGAGAGAGAGAGAGGAGGGAGAGAGAAAGAAAGAGACTGAGAGAGGAGGGATAGAGAGAAAGAAAGAGAGGGGAGAGGGAGAGAGAGAGGAGGGATAGAGAGAGAGAAAGAAAGAGAGAGAGAGGGGGAGAGAGAGAGGAGGAATAGAGAGAAAGAAAGATGAGGGAGAGGGAGAGAGAAAATGAGAGAAAGAGAAGGAGAGGGGAGAGGGATAAAGAGAGAGGGGTAGTGAAGACCTGATGCTTCAAATATTCTGACACAATAGGGGTATTTTCTCAAAATGTTTAATTGTTACAAATCTCAAATAGCTTAAAACTATTAAATTGAGCTATTTATTCTGATTTGTCTCATAATTCATGACATGATTTTGGCTTATGAATGTACTTGGATAGTGACCACAAGCAAGATAACCCTAAAATCCCGCTTCATCTTGGTCTAGACTTCTCTTCCACAAAGGCATGCCTGCAAACTAATGATGATGAGTTTGATGATAATTATTGTGGTGATGATGGTGGTGGTGGTTGTGATGATGATTATGTTGGTAATGATGATGGTGATGATGATGAAGAAAATGATATGCACTGTTCCTCTGTGTTGTCTCCTTCAACATTGAGATGCCTTTACCTAAGCTCTAACATCCTCCCCACCTTGACCAGGGGAGCGTTTCATCAAGCGTTTTTTCAGTGATTTTTACCGACAACTGTTATAAGCTACTGAAATCCTTGCATCTGATTGGCTGAGAGCAAATTTGTCAGTAAAAATCACTGACAAAACGCTTGATGAAACGCTCCTCCGGACTCCCTAGTTCGTGAGAGCATAGGTGAGGAGGAGGAGGATGAAGATAAATATGGCGATGACAGGGACTGTTATGTCAACATTGAAATTTTTGTTGATGTCTTCGAGTACTCTTTTTGCCCCTTTGAAGACAATGACCACAGTAGATACGAAGACAGTCCTAGGGCTGACCTACCGTAGTCACCTTGGTTGACTCATCTATTCATAAACAACGATACTGCTGATGCTTCTGCTGATGATGACATCGGTGATCTTAACTTTCCATCTCTTTCGTCTCCCTTTTGACTTTGTCCAACGCCACAGCAGAAATGGAGATACCGTTGAATACCCCTGAAGTCCTCCCTTGGCCTTGTAAACGACGAAGTAGGTGCTGATACTTCTGGTGATGACGAAAATGACTTCGAAGTTCTCTACTTTTCCTCTTTTCCATCTTCGCCTGAACCACCGCCACAGCAGAAACGGAGATACCGCTGAATGGCCCTGAAGTCCTCCCTCAGCTTAGCCTTGACTCGCCTATTCATGAATGCGTAGATGATAGGGTCGAGGAAAGCGTTGACGAAAGAGATCCACATTGCGGTGATGTCCACCCAGTGCTCCGGGTGAATAGGAAAGAAACAGGAGCGTGTGATGGCGTAGGGCAACCAGCAAAGCAGGCTTGATAGAATCAGGAAAGAGCCTGTTTGATATAGAACATAAGATCAGCGGCGATAAACTTTGTAAGAATAGTGAGGGACGTTTCGAAAAATCTCAAATAGCAGTTGCCACAATACTGCTCTGGGTTGTTTATGTATGATCATATCATGTGCTTCCAAAAGATGCCACCCTCCCCTCCCCTACACTCTTTGCCCCCCCCCCCCCCCCAAATCGTCACCCCTGCACTGCGTGCTAAAAAGCGGTTCATTCCCTTGAAGTCGAATAAAGATGTTGAGAGTTTCAATTGTTTCCGTGCCCTTTTGCTTGGATAATTACACTGCACACAGGTCATTTTCCCCCTATAACTGCTGTAGTTTTTCTCGACCCATATTACCATGATTACTGATCTGTTTATAAAATACTGCTTCTAATAATTTTGCTGATGATAATAATAGTAATAAGAAGAAGAACTGTTTGGTTTATATAGCGCCTTTCTGATCAAAGTGTTTTACCAGGGAGGTCTCTTCCACCTCCCTGGTTTTACAGTGTATTATGATGATGATGACGGATGATGATGATGATGATGATGATGATGAATTGAGATCAATATGCAAGGACACAAAAGGAAATTCGCCTTTCGAACTTCGTGCTCTTGACAGAATAGTCACGAAATTTGCCCGGCAAATCTTGGGGAAAGTACCAAATCCTCAAATCAGTTGGACCAGTCCGAACTCCCATGGCAATTTTAGTCCAAGTCCATCCCTCTATAATACCCTTCATAACTTTATAAGAAATATGCAGCATGTATTTTCCAAAGCCTTCTCATGAAGAGTGAATATTTTAGTCTAGCTCAATTGTTTTATTGACGCATTGCTATCTAATCTCTCTTTTTTTTAATATTCGTGAATAATTGTAAACACACCTGTAAGGGCAACCTGTTTGTCGGCTCGGAGTTTCTTCATACGTTTGGCATACATCTTCCGTTGCTCCTTGTTCGCCTTTCTGGTAGTATTTCCTTTAAGCCCGAAGGACTTGCGCCGAAGATTAGACAATGAAAAGAATGATTCTGATCGATCAAGACTCTTTGAAGCCTTCCTCGGTCTATTGACCCCGATGTCGGTCATGTCGAATGACCTCGCAGCAGTCTTTCGGTCGCTTGAGCAACTTCCCACCCGAGCTTGACGTCGAATTGACCTGGTGTTTGAAGGCCCAACTGTGGTTGCTGATCGTTGTACCGACCTGCTTTGTCTGTTCTCCCTGGTCGTAGAGCAGTTCCGAATCTGTCGTGTAAGAACCGATACGCATCGAGGACAGTCATGATAGCCTCTGAGCTGACAGTCTCCTGTGCATCGCTCTGCGGTCCAGTCGACAGAGGTGCATTCTGTAGATCCTAAGGTGTCCAACTGCGGCATGGACAGAGACATGGAGATCCTGGGTGTCCCACGCCATTGTTTAACTTCGTCCGAAGAATTGGATAAAGCACAAGATGATGGAACAGGAGCGAATGAAACGGAATGCCCAGTTTTAGATGCCGAGTCCATTGTTGTTTCATCAAAGGATTGCTAAAGAAAAGATGTAAATGATCAAGTCATTTAATTTTCGCTGGAAAGTAGCTAATGTGTTTAACTTGCTTATTATCACATTATGCTGTTAGTGCTGGGTAGCCTTTGTTTTTTAAAAAAATGCATATATTCTTTTCAAAACGCTGAAAAAGAATGAAAGTCTCAGAAAAAGAGGTATATATCCTAACATTTAGTATCTTACAAGAACATAATTACCCACGCCGATGAAATCGGTAGGGTTATGTAAAGGGTTCCGTATGTTTGTATGTTTGTTTGTTACCCACGCCGATGAAATCGGCAGGGTTATGTAAAGGGTTCCGTATGTTTGTATGTTTGTTCAGTTTGTTTGTTTGTTTGTTTCTTTCTTTCTTTGTTTGTGTACAAGATAACTAGAGAACGGGTGAACGGATTTGCACCAAATTTTCAGGGATTGTTTGGATAGTGACAGGAAAGAATCCATTAAATTTTGGTGATGATTGGTTGATCCCAGCAAATTCTGTGAGACTTTCTAGTTTTGACTCTGTAGTATAGTATATGTAAAGATCACCGTTTCGCACGTATCAGATTTAAGGAGCCGATACCGATATCCCAACAAAGCGCATAGCTTAACACTGGTAATGGCGTCAGCACCATTCTCAACAAAGAAGAAAAAAATGTTTTTAACTACTGATTTATTAGTCTAGAATATCGTAAAATTGCCCGAGTAGTCCGGTGATTCTAAAAGCAATCCTTATTTGATCTAGAGACCGGTAAGAAACTTCACAGAAATGGATAGTATTGATAGGAACAGTAAGTTTAGATTTAATTTCTCTCGAGTTTCTCACTTGCAGCAGAAAATGCTGCGGTAGCTAATGCAGCTAGACGCCGGATCGGACGGCCCAGCGCGTACATGGCTAACGGCCAAATTTCGGGCATCGGCTCAGATTAGCCGTGAAGCCTTACTTTTGCATTGTGATTGTTGATTTAGAACTCATCCTAGTTAATAATGTGGATTCTCTGGGTCTTTTACTACGGAATATCGAACATCATATTTATCAAATCTATCTGGAAAGAGACCGGTAAGAAACTTCAAAGAAATGGATAGTATTGATAGGAACAGTAAGTTTAGATTTAATTTCTCTCGAGTTTCTCACTTGCAGAAGAAAATGCTGCGGTAGCTAATGCAGCTAGACGCCGGATCGGACGGCCCAGCGCGTACATGGCAAACGGCCAAATTTCGGGCATCGGCTCAGATTAGCCCCGAAGTTTCATTACTTTTGCATTGTGATTGTTGATTTAGAACTCATCCTAGTTAATAATGTGGATTCTCTGGGTCTTTTACTACGGAATATGGAACATCGTATTTATCAAATCTATCTGGAAAAAAAACTAGGTAGGATTTTTTATTCACTCATTCCGCCCCTTTAAAAAGCAAAGGTAGATCTAGTTCCTTTCCGTGTGCTCTAGATCGAACGTTGGACTAAATGTTGGCCTAGATTTAATTTCAGACCTATATGAACATACTACCTCATAACACCTGTAAAATTACACTTCGAATGATGCCTACTGACTTTATTTCTCACGGCTAATCCCCCAAATTTCCCGTATCTAGCATAACAAGTAGCAACACTAGCACCAACACCGAACGTGAAATGAAAATTTCTTAATCCCTAGGGTATAGTGTTAGTGAACGGAATTTTGTACATGAAATTAAATACCGGCTGCCGAGCTCGGTTCAGCAGACAACATCTGACAAAAATTAAACACCGGCAACCGGAACTACGTCAGAAAATCAGAGGTCAACACCTAACACCGACTGATTTTTTTCTCGTTTCATAGTTGGTGTTAGATCATGATTTCGCGGCAAAATAAACACTAACCACAAACACCAACACCGAGCGTGAAATCACCCAATGTAGATTTTTACTTTTGACCCCATATTATAGTATTGCAACTACTTTGTAGCACCGCCAAGGCGTGGGTCTGCCGCCTTTGACGGCCCCTCTAGTTTGTTTGTTTGTTTGTTTGTGTACAAGATAACTAGAGAACGGGTGAACGGATTTGCACCAAATTTTCAGGGATTGTTTGGATAGTGACAGGAAAGAATCCATTAAATTTTGGTGATGATTGGTTGATCCCTGCAAATTCTGTGAGACTTTCTAGTTTTGACTCTGTAGTATAGTATATGTAAAGATCACCGTTTCGGAGCCGATACCGATATCCCAACAAATCGCATCGATAGCTTAACACTGGTAATGGCGTCAGCACCATTCTCAACGAAGAAGAAAAAAATGTTTTTAACTACTGATTTATTAGTCTAGAATATCGTAAAATTGCCCGAGTAGTCCGGTGATTCTAAAAGCAATCCTTATTTGATCTAGAGACCGGTAAGAAACTTCACAGAAATGGATAGTATTGATAGGAACAGTAAGTTTAGATTTAATTTCTCTCGAGTTTCTCACTTGCAGCAGAAAATGCTGCGGTAGCCAATATGCAGCTAGACGCCGGATCGGACGGCCCAGCGCGTACATGGCTAACGGCCAAATTTCGGGCATCGGCTCAGATTAGCCGTGAAGCCTTACTTTTGCATTGTGATTGTTGATTTAGAACTCATCCTAGTTAATAATGTGGATTCTCTGGGTCTTTTACTACGGAATATCGAACATCATATTTATCAAATCTATCTGGAAAGAGACCGGTAAGAAACTTCACAGAAATGGATAGTATTGATAGGAACAGTAAGTTTAGATTTAATTTCAGACCTATATGAACATACTACCTCATAACACCTGTAAAATTACACTTCGAATGATGCCTACTGACTTTATTTCTCACGGCTAATCCCCCAAATTTCCCGTATCTAGCATACAAGTAGCAACACCAGCACCAACACCGAACGTGAAATGAAAATTTCTTAATCCCTAGGGTATAGTGTTAGTGAACGGAATTTTGTACATGAAATTAAACACCGGCTGCCGAGCTCGGTTCAGCAGACAACATCTGACAAAAATTAAACACCAGCAACCGGAACTACGTCAGAAAATCAGAGGTCAACACCTAACACCGACTGATTTTTTTCTCGTTTCATAGTCGGTGTTAGATCATGATTTCGCGGCAAAATAAACACTAACCACAAACACCAACACCGAGCGTGAAATCACCCAATGTAGATTTCAGGTTTGACCCCATAGTATAGTATTGCAACTACTCTGTAGCACCGCCAAGGCGTGGGTCTGCCGCCTTTGACGGCCCCTCTAGTTTTATTCTATATTTTGTTTTGCTTACGACATTCTTGCCATCAATCGGTGGTGATGTCTCAACCTGACGAAAGACGCTGCCGCAGGCATTATTATTAGTGTATGTCATTTATATGTTTAATATAATCTCGCAATCCAAGTATTGCAGCTGTCTGTTACCATCATGTTGTGGTTTCATCTTATCGTCCGTGCATGGGCGCAAATCCGGGGGGGGGGGGACCCCTCCGTTTTGAAGATAGGCGAATTCCCTCCCCCCCCCCCCCCCCCCACCTTTTTGAATAACCTTTTTTTTTTTTTTTTTTTTTTTTTTGCTTGCTTGTCAGAGAATTTTGGAAGAAAACTAGAGAAAAAAAAAAAAATGCGATAACCATTTTTTTTTTTTTTTTTTTTTTTTTTTTTTGGGGGGGGGGGTTGTCAGAAAAAAAAATTCAGACATTTCGGACAGGTACAAAAGTTAAATCATGTGGTGACCCCTCCCCCCCCCCCCCCCCCGAATTTTAAAATCGATTTGTGCCACTGCGTCCGTGTAATCTGTTCAGGAAGAACTGATTAAACTAAATACTGAAGGGGAAAAAAAAATGAATTTCAGGCAGCTCTCGTAGATCTTCATTTACTTACCTGACTGTATGTGAGATTCTTAGCTCCAGATCGGTATTCGTTCAACCGCACTTGTTTCTTCCAAATGGCTCGGAAGACGAATAAATAGCAGACGAACATGATGGGGATGGTGACGACGTAGTTGATCATGAAACCGACAACGTAAAAGAAACAGTTATCCCAAACCGGCGAGCAGTGGTGCGTGGCGTCCAGATAAGAAAAGGATGACAGAAAATGGACTAATGGTAGTGCTGCGTACGATGCCGAGAAAAGCCAGATGCAGACGACCATTGCGCATGAGCGGCAATGGCTTGGTGGGAAGCGCGCAGACCAGACGACGGACAGGTAGCGATCGATAGCGATGCAAGTGATCGTGGCGAAACTGGAAGCGGAGAACAGCACAGTGCAGAATCCGTTGAACTGCATTCATGGGGAAGGAAAAGAGTATGTCATGAGATAGTGTTTTCATGAAAAACGCCCTTTAGACCTTTTGAAATTTAACGGTATTTGTTACCATTCTCAGCATCCAGTATTGTTTTAACAAAATCATACTTCATACCCTGAAATAGACCGTTGCCTATGTGTGGTATACGACGGTAATACAAATAATGATGTGAGGAAAGAATCTCAAAGAATATCTGAATCGAAGAAAAGAGAACACATAACTAAACAGACAATTTTTTCCCATTACAGGGAGCATCACACTGATCACTGAAAGAGCTTTGGTGCCCAAAACCAATAATTAGGGATTTACGAAAGAGAGGATAATCATATTATGATAAACCATTTTGTCCACCTGAACCGAAGCACATGGTATGTTAAAAGTAATGAATGAACAATGATGGACTATAATAATCAGGAGTAGAAGAGCACACATTATCGATAATTATTATGTTTATCGTACATATTAGAGATAGAACAGGGGCAGAGAAAGAGAGAGAGAGAGAGAGAGAGAGCAGGAGAATAAAAGAAAGATAGAGAGGGGGGGGGGGGGTGACTTTGGAAAATTCTGTAGAAATCATAACTCCGTGATCGATACTGAAAGGTACGTAGGTTGAGGAGATTCATAATCCATATACATGTACATGTATTTCTATGATCTAATTCCTTGTAGGCCCTACTAGTATTCGGCAATTAAATGAAATCAGTAGCATCAGGAAACGCAATATTAGTTTTCATTGTAAATTAAATAAACAGGACTTTTGTCAGAGCGGTTGAGTGCAAAACAATCCAATTCATATGAAAGAATTGATAATATAATCATATAAATATCCATCAAGATTTCTCATTAAATTCTTATGCTGAAATATTGTGTCTTTTTGACTGGTTGATGTTATTTTAAACCCGATGTTTTAATCTTGGTTTGTTTCATATACGTGAAGTCTATATAATTACGTTTATGGACATTATGATACTCGTTGTTCGTTAGATTATGGGAAAAAGGCAAGACCAAAAAGACACCCCCCCCCCCCCTCCCCCCCCCCCCCCAAAAAAAAAGAGAGAAAAGGAAATGATGGGGAAAGTTACAACCATATTCTGTCCTATAGTGGCTGAAAATTCCAGTGTAGTCAAGGCTTTGTTAAAAAGTCATTTATGGCCTATGATCATTATGATATATTTTGTTTCCAGGCTCAGATCCATCATACTAACAAGCGCCAAAAAGAGCTATTACTGAGAGAGAGAGAAAAAAGAAGATCTGTAATACTGTCCATGCTGTCTATATACATCGAAACGTGACAGGATTAAACATCTTTCCAACATTAGGATAATTGTGGGTCCGAATAGATTTCAGCAGTCTATGCAAGCTCAGTAAGTGTTCAGGTAATGTCTTTCCTGATTTGTGGCAAAACTTGATTGATTGATTGATTGATTAATTGATTGATTGATTGATTTTGTTTTCTTTATTTTATACTGCAGGGTTGGACTGTTCAGTTATGCAAAACTGCTTTCCAAAGGCGCCATGCAGTTTAACAAATAATTCTACATGAAAGTAACAAATACATAACACTTAGGTAAAATGGATAACAAGTATTATAAAATGTACATATTTGAATAGCAATTTTATAATGCAACTGAGTCAATTTTAAAGTACATGTAACTATTATAATTATATAAAACAAAAAAAAAACTTATAAAGGATGTACACTTCTGGGAGTGCATTAGACAAACTGGCTCCAATCATGCTTAAAGAATATTGCCTCAACTAGGCACTTGATAAACAATACCTGATCTGAATGCTAAATTGGTCAAGATTTGTCGAACGCCCTGTATCTTTTAACCCAGTGTTGCGTTAAGAGTGTGCAACTTCATCATCATCATCACCATCATCATCATCATCATCATCACTTACATCGCACAAGATGGGATGTTCCTTCAAGAGTCGGCCATCGTCGAATATGGAGATCATCGAGAAAACCATGCTGGTCAACGCGACCCCTAGATCGTCCACCGTCAGGTTCAGAATCAAGATGTTATGTGGGTTCCTCCTCAGCATCGGCACACGGAAGATGGTCACTATGGCAACCAGATTGGCCAAGATGGCGACTGCCATGATGAGGGCAAGCGTGGTGGATTCCACGATCGCCGCGATGGAGTTTGGCGAGTGGATGGGGACATCATCGGTACTCGCGTTCGATGGGATCTCCACCCCGGTCGTGAGCTCTACAAAAGTTGTTGCGAGTGATGTAGTCATGCTGGCAATTTTTTTAAATATTTTTTTTATTTATTAATTTTTTTTTGTTTGTAAAGATTTACTCTTTGAATACCAGAACGACTTACGGCAATTTACATCAAATATTATCCGTCCAAACCTTTAATGCTATTATAATAGAACAACCTTCACACACCGACAGAAAATATCAAAGTAGCGATCAGCGTAATGCTGACCGCACAATAGACCTTTACTACAATGATCAAAGTATCGACAGTTGGTGAACAATTATAGGAGGATATAAAACTATGATCAAGTTTCATGACGCTCACGCTCGGTAAATGAGGATGTTTTCCTCCCATCATTATTAAAACAAAGTATAATGGGATAGTCCAAGTAGTACTGCATGTCTCTGCCACCACCTGACAGATTCCGTTGTTTCACTTTCAAAAGGTCATTTTTAATATATATATGCTATTAAAAATGCCATGTATTGATGAGTGAATTGAAGATACCGGCAATAACCATGATAACGGCAATAACGCTTCCACTAATATTTCATTAGAAAGAACGCAGTCCGATTTGTGAGAGTAATGCGTGTCAATCAGGTATAGTTTTGAGGAAATATGGCAAGCATGAGCATGCAATGCCAAAAATACCAGGATAATTATGAGTCGGGGACAGAGAGATACTTCCTTATACTGATTGAAATAAGGACATCCGATATTATGTTAATTGTTTTTATTGATATTTTTATGAAAATGAACAAGTCGGGTTTTTAGTGTTTATTTGGTCTGTAACATGTGTGATAACATCCCATTCCTAGAAAGCGAATCACAAAAGCTGGTGTCTGTTTTCTGATTTCTCCCTTTAGCTTGACCCATGCATACAAAACTCCTCAGGTGGATCTGCAAATCATGGGGAATTCCCTATAATTGAACGCGCTCAAGTGCAACAGCTTATCTAGAGTGTATGGAATATGTATTGTTTATCTGTTGTATTCTTGGCACAAGCGTCGCGTGGACTGAAATCGTAATACTGACAGAGATGGTATGAGTATGATAGGGAGAAAGAAAGGAAGAGAGAGAGCGAGAGATAGAGAGAGAGAGAGAGAGAGAGAGAGAGAGAGAAGGGGAAGAGACGGAGAGAAAAAAAATGTATGACTGGAGAGGGCAATAACGGAGTGAAGAAGGGAGGGGAGAAGAGAGAAAAACAGAGAAGAAGAAGAAGAAGAAGAAGAAGAAGAAGAAGAAGAAGAAGAAGAAGAAGAAGAAGAGGAGAAGGAGGAGGAGGAGGAGAAGAAGAAGAAGAAGAAGAAGAAGAAGAAGAAGAAGAAGAAGAAGAAGAAGAAGAAGAAGAAGAAGAAGAAGAAGAAGAAGAAGAAGAAGAAGATTTGGTAACGGGGGAGGGGCGGGTGAAAGAAAAATAGAAGAAATGATAAATAGTAGTAAAAAAATACAAACGAGAGAAGGCTTAAATAAAAAGAGATAAAGGAAGGATGTGAGAAGAAAAGAGATGGCGAGGTGGAGGGGAAACCCAAGATAATAATTTTTTTTTTAGTATAATGAACTTATCATAAGAAAGCGAAAGATATACATGAACAACAGCAGTGATATCGGAGAAAGGGGCAAAACCAAGACTACTGGAATTTAATGATATATACAAAGTCATTTGTAATATAGATGTACTAATAGATGTACTAAATTACACATTATAAGAAAATTAGTTTATAATCAATTTATACCAGAAAGAAAGTGAAATTTAATTTCGTCGAAAAAGTGATGTCACAAAGGAAGAATCACTGCACGTGGTGTATATTTAAAGGTTTAATTCAACATCATACTTCAAATTTCTCCAGAATGTTATGGAAAGATGCAACCAAGAACACAAAAAGCGATTGAACTGTTCGAATCAACTTCAAATCAATGTATTGAAATAGCATGTCGTGAAGAACAGGATTTTAAAATTCTTGGGTTGTTTATATGGTGCAGTATATAGATTAAATTTTAAGATTTATACATATACTGGCCAAACCTCAAATCTTGGGGGATAGGTGGCTCTTTTTATGATGGTTTAACCTGGCTTGAAAAAAAAGAAAGTATGCTAGTATAGCTAGGTAGATAGCAACCAGAGGACCAACGGCTGTAACTCCTATCTGAGGGACGAAGTAATGGAGGATTAAAGCCTTATCACTTAAGCATTACGTACTATTACTTGGTTTCAAACCCGGGACTTCCCGGTCATGAAAATACTATACTCTAATAACAAAGTCTCCTGGTTAATGAACAAACACAATCACATGTTTCTGTTGTTACATCATTTCAAGAAATAGTTTCTAAATGCAAGATGATTCTCACGAAAGTATAAGTGTAGCCTGATCATCCATGCTACTACATTAAATCATTCTTGATTAATTGGCATTTACTAAATTAATTCAATGAGTTCATTTATTGGGTTTGGAAACAGGTTGAGCTTCATTTTTTTTTTAAATTGATGATTGAATTAGCAGACGTATCTGGTAATCCTTCGTCCCATTTTATATATAGCTGAAACGGCTTTATTTTGCTTATAACAAAAAATAATAATATTCGATGCCTCTGCTAGTGTAGGGCCAGTATATTAGGCCTACCCCCTCCCCTTTCCACCCCCTCCCCTTTTCCTCCCAAATAGTATGCCAATTACGTGTAAACGCTTTCTTGGTGTTCATGGACAGATGTTCTTGTTTGTCACAGATTTCTTTCTTAATTCGATTTGACTCGTTCATTCGATTTTTAAAAAATCCATGAGCGTCACTCAAGTTTTCTATAAAAATTAGAATCAAACTTATACGGTATGAAACAAAAAACACCCCAAATTTTGGTTGTAAAACTGATGATGTCAACGAGCTAACAGGATACAGCCCTTTAAAAGATATTATTTTCAAATGTTGGCATTGATCACCACGAACGATTTCCTTGATGAATTTTTTTCATCAAACTTGAACAACGCAGATATCATTTTCTTAGGTCATAGGTCACTCTTCTTTTCCCCAATGCATCCGGCATTATACTTCTTTCAGTTTTGTACGTTTTACTTATACATCCATGTTTGCTTGTGTTTGTAGTCTTACGCTTTTCATGTTTAATTTTATAATCATGATAATGGTTTTGTACTGATTGCAATCTCACGTGATTCTATTATGACGTAAACCTTTGGTTTTTAAGTGTACTAAATGGTGAATTGAAGTGAGCTAAATGTTGGGATGAGAGAACAAAGTAAAACAGTTCGTGTCTCGGAGAGAGAAATTTATCAACACTATTATATTGTATCAACATGTGACATATTTTAAGTTTTTTATACCTTACGATGGACTTGGTGTACCGCAAACCAAAACCACACTCAGCTTCCTGCACTTAAATTGAAACTATCCATTATGTCCTCAGCATTCCCTGCCGGGTAATTAATTTGTTTAATTACGTGTCTTAATGAGACTGTGATACTCCACACAGACACCATAATGCCTTATAGTTATAACAAACATTTCCAATCATAAAAATGCACGGAAGAAGGGCATATAGTAGCAGAAGAAAGAGCACATCAGCTATATACAAAATGATGATAATCATAATTGCTAAGGGTGGTGAAGATTAACAAAATGTGAAGGAGAAATTCATAAGAAAGGTCGAGGAAGAGAGAAATAAAGAGAAAGAGGAATTAGGAATCGAAGAGAGTGTGTATGTGTATGTGTAAGGGAGAGAGAGACTGAGAAAGAGAGTAGAGAAAAAAAGAGAGGGGAGAGAGCCAGAAAGCCAGAGAGAGAGAGAGAGAGAGGGGGGGGGGGGAGGGAGAGAAGTATAGAGAGAAGAGAGAGAGAGAGAGAGAGAGAGAGACAGACAGAGAGGGAGAGAGGGAGGGAGAGAAGTATAGAGAGAAGAGAGAGAGACAGACAGACAGACAGAGAGGGAGAGGGGGAGGGAGAGAAGTATAGAGAGAAGAGAGAGAGAGACAGACAGACAGACAGACAGAGAGGGAGAGAGGAAAAGGGAGAAAGAGAACATAAGTTAAAGGTAAATTTGAGTTCTGGTCATGAGATTGAATTGTAAAAGAAACTCTCAAAGCAATTGGGAAAGGTTGATTATATAGCACACAAGAATTGGTGTATGCTGTAAGGTTTTTTAATCACCAAAAATGATAAGAAATTGACTCAATCCTGCTGAGAGTCAAATGCATTGCAAACAGAAATGTGTATATGGGACTACACACAAATGTTCGGCCCGAACATTTCAGCTGTTACTTGTCATATTTTGAATGTTAGAGCATTTGAAGAGCAATCCTTTTCAGGGGACATATGTACTATGATAATCTTCCAAACTAACACAAAAAGAATGAGAAAGCTCAAAAATTATATTTTACCTTTCCCAGAACTCAAGCTTCCCTATAAGAGAGAGAGAGAGAGAGAGAGAGAGAGAGAGAGAGAGAGAGAGAGAGAGAGAGAGAGAGAGAGAAGGTAGACAGAGGGGGAGGGAGAGGTAAAGAGGGAAAAAAGAGGACAACATTTAAGAGAGGGAGAGGAAAAAAATAGACATAAGACAGAGGGAGAGAGAAGGATGGGGGGGGGGGGGTATCCAAGGAAAATAACTTTATAGTGAGGGGATGTCGGTGTCTACAAACCAACATCAATCACAAAAAACTATGATTTTATCATTAAGAAATAAAAAAATTTCGTGCTCCAGATTCTGATGCTTCCCGAGGGCACACACACACACACAAAAAAAAAAAACAACAAGAAAATAGGTTTGCTTAACCCTCACGTTTCCACAACCCTCGCAATATGTTATCCATTCTATACTGCATCTACCTTCGCCAGTATCAGTGCATAATGGTGTACATGACTTGTATTCTGTTGATAATATTATGTGCCAGCTTTCAACTGTATTCGACATTGGGTTTATGCCAAAAACGCCTACATTGTGTCACCTAATCACTTTGCCAATCATTCACTTGGCATTTGCCTGTCTATACAATTACCTCTGCTGAAGACGCTTGCGGAATCTCCAGTGCTCAGTATATATCTCTGTAGAGATTTGAGAGTTTACTTTTTCACATGTTCTATGTTATGTTCAGGCAAATCCGCTAGTTACTCGTAATATAATTCATTGCAATCTTGTTAATGCTTTGAAAATAAAACACAGACTGTTAACTTTAAGAAAGCCATCTTCTTTAAACCAACGTTGAAATAATCGAAAACGATTTTTTTTTTTTTTTTTTTTTTTTTTTTTTTACTTTCCCATCAATAACATGTTAAATTTAGAATAGGAATGCAGTGGTCGTCAATTTCCATGAAAAGCAACATGACTAAGGAAGTACTGGGTAAATAAAAATGAAAACCCTAAGAAAGGTAACGCCTACTCCTTGATTTCAACAAAAGCAGAAACATCTGAGAAACAGCCACAGGTAAAATAGTTTAAGGAAAATCTCAAGAAAGTTGTGAATTTAGCTTCGAATTTAATATTATTTACCTTAGTAATTAAACTTAGGAAGAAAGAGTGAGGGAGGACAGAGGTCTTAAGCACTCAGTTTAATTCATTTTTTCAGTGATTTAAAAAAAAAGTTGAAAGGAACAAATGTCACATGTCGCTGAAAGGGAAAGCAAAGCACATGATAAAGGATCATTTTAACCTGGAGTCTTCTTAATCCGGTACATGGGACTCTTACTGCAGCTCCTGTAAAACTTTGCGTATTGGTGAAATTTCATCGGCAATAATTACATCATCAGTAATTCTTATCATAATGCTAGCGAAATATTATTTTATTCATTGCTCTTTATATCATCAGATGCCAATTCCTGGATGACAGTCATATCTTGTGATCTGTTAAGTATTCGTCTTCTTGCTTGCCAGGTGCATTCACTTCACGTATAATGAATAGGAACCCAGCCAAGTTACGTCATTATTAGACACAGTACATGCATTGAACATGTTGAATAGGCCTATCATGCCGTGGGATTTGGCAAAGCAAACGGCGAGAATGAGAAGAAGATTGAAAAGAAAAAATTTGATAGTTTATTTTACCTGACTGCTAAGAAAGCATGTGCTTGTAAGCAAGCAACCAGGGGACCGACGGCTTTAAGTCCTCTCCAAGGGACGTGGTATTAGTATCAATGCCTTACCAACAGCGCATCCGCTTAATTTCGAACCCGGCCCGGGGTCCTCACAGTTACTTCAATTTTGAAGCATATCCTGCTAAACGCACCTGACCCTCATGTAAAATAAGGTAACCTCTTGGGATTTTTTTCCCCTCCATATAGGGGCCATTCTTTGTAAAGTGAAACTTTCGGTCACACACGTGTGACCAACTAATTTTGCCTCATTGCCGGAAAATCAGATTATATTTTATTGATTTTTGTAAATAATAATACCAGTTTCTTACATGAAAAGATTTCCTTTTCTTTGCCAAGAAAAGGTCATTTCACAACCATAATATTTTTACAGAGACATTTTAAAAAGCCCCTTTTTGAGTGGTTACACACGTGACCGACTCAATTTTAAACTCTAAAAGAAAGGAATGTTCACTAATCTATATATGGAAAACTGCTTTCAAACCGTTCAGAGCAATCCCATCATACAGCAATGAAAAGTGGAAACTTGCACTCCAAGCATGCCAAGGGAAATACGAGAAAAGTAGGTTTGAATACCAACAGAACAAGTAAGACCCTTTTGCGTGCGAGGTCACACACGTGACCGACCTAATGTTGTCCTCTGAAAGAAAATGATGTACTCTTAAATTTTTTACCCTCCATCTGTTGGGGTAAGAATGTCATATTCAAATATCCAAAATGAGAGACTTCTACTACTAGACAAATACTAGAAAATTAGGTTTAAATGAGCTATTTTTCAGGATTTTCGTCACACATGTGACTAAGAACGGGTCTACTCGCTATTCATGAGGACCGCTATTCATAGAAAACCGCTGTTCATTTAACACGTGTTATGAATAGTGGTCTGTATGAACGGAATTCCTTATGAATAGCGAGGTAATTTGTCTACAATTTGCTATGTAGAAGGACCGCTATTCATACAAAATCGCTATTCATTTAGTCACGCGTTATGAATAGCGGTGCTTATAATAAGTGGTCCTTATGAATAGCGGTCCTTATGACGAGCGAGGTTACCCCACTAAGAATGGTCCACAGGATGATCAAAGAAACTCAAGACAGCAGACGCCGAAAAAACGCTAAAAAGTCTTTCGAAGAAACCTATAAAATGAGGGAAGGGAGAGATAGAGAGAGAGAGAGAGAGAGAGAGAAGGGGGGGGGGGCAATTTTCTGTTCAAGAATGTAACTTTGGTGTACGATGCTTCCCGTGTGATTTTGATTTGAGATTGAGCAAAAGTTACGTTTAAGATAGGCCTTAATACCTTTTTTTTTAATATTACATTTTCTGTAATAATTTCTAACCGCCGTGGAATGCAAGACCCAAAGACGATTGAGACATTTAAAGGGGGTACCCAATGCTGAAACAATGTTAGTTCATTTAAAAGATCATGATTTTATTAGAAGAAAATCATCTGCCTTAAAAAAAATTTAAAATTCGTGTTGCCAGAAAATCCCGAAATATGGTAAGATTTCAGGATATTTTGGCCCCTCAGCTGTGTCCCAATTTCAGCTAGGTAACCACAATGACGTCAAAGTGGTTACCTTGTCGCGCAATTATAGCAAAATGCGCGCAAGGTGTAATGCATTTTGTACAGTCTAGCGCGCAACACATCTGCAATACGCGAACCTGGGTAACCACTTTGACGTCATTGTGGTTACCTAGCTGAAATTGGGACACAGCTGAGGGGCCAAAATATCCTGAAGTCTTACCATACTTCGGGGATTTTTCTGCAACAAGAATTTTTAAAAAACTTAAGGCAGATGATTTTCTGCTAATAAAATCATGATCTTTTAAATGAACTAACATTGTTTCAGCATTGGGTACCCCCTTTAATTAAGAAATAGTACTACCATTAGTGTTAAGAATTTATGATAATTTCATTTAATAACATTGTATATGATTATAAAAAAAGATATGAAATCGCCTTGTGATCTTGAAGGTTTACATGATACATAGTAGAATCGTAACGACAAAGAATAAGGAATAAGGACGGTTAGAATACATGTATTTAAACGTGATATTGGGATGATAAAATTACAGAGTTTATTACAGCCAAAAAAGCTCAAGCCTTTGAGAAAAAAAGCAGCGACGCACAAAAAGCTTGATGGGTTCACCTTTATGTTTCTTTGGAGGTGTAAAAAGTTGTTACGACTCATTACCATTTTGTGACATTCTGTTTTCATTGCATGCTGACAGGCCCAATGTGGCCATACGTATCGCGAGGTAATTGCCAAAATTGCAAACGTCACCTTTGATAATTATAATGACTTTACCAGTCTTACGTCCTGTCCATGCTTTGTTCGTATGAGTTATATAATCAACGTAAATATTTGTAGAATAAAAAAAATGTAAGGCAGTTATGAGACGACGCTACTACACAATTCTTGTTCATCATGTGTCGGTATTTCAAGCATTTCTACGTATCCCTCGGTTCTCAGGAATCCTGATGCGGCTTCGAGTCTATTCTTATGGGACATGATGGCGGCTCCAACCGCTAGCGACGCGATAAGCGCCACCAAAGCAACCGCGGCGGCTGCAACTGCTACTGTCGTTGAACTCGTCAAATGCCAGTGATTGTCTTGCGCGGACTTCTTGTAAGGGTCGGCGACCCAGAATGGCGTGTCACTATGATCCAGAATGATGCGCTTAATCGCCTTACCGCGGTTGGCAGCTTGGGCCGGGACTCCAACCGCGTTGCCATCGGTTGTGGCCGATCCTGGCTGTTGGCTTTCTTCACTTTCTGTGCTGGATGATGCCGAACTGTCATCTGATGCGCCAATTTGGGACTCAGTCTGCTCCGCTGCGGTAGGTTCTGCAGCGTTTTGGTTCAACGGTATTCTGAAGTCCTTCACCACCATACGTATAGGTCGACTGTGTGTTGCCGTGGTCGCTCTAGATCCCTTTGACACTACGAGAAAGAAATGAGCAATAGCTGATGACACTAAAACAAAAGAAAATAAAGATCCTATACCAATGTGTATATATATTTTTTTTCATTGTATGACATTTACAGGTTCAAAATTATGGTCAAGATGATTTTAACATTAAATTTTTTTTTAATCTTTAAAACTACAAAAAATGTCTCCGCCGGGAATCGAACCCGGGTCACTGGCTTATAGAACGTCAATGCCCTAACCACTAGACCACGGAGACGGGCGAGTGCTTTCGGCGACATGAATGGGATAAACAAAAACTAAGACGGACAGATCAATTTTGAAGGATTGATTACAAGTCGCTATAAGCATGATAAGTCGCTTTACCCAACCAAAATTTCATACTTATTATTTCATACAGATTATTATTGAAAGCTTCTTTATATACCTCCTATAACTGAACAAACATGAAAAATGTGATTAAGGGTTAGTTTTGATTAAGAAACCCATCATGATATCAAAAATGTTTGGAATGCAAGAACCCATATTCCATTAACCCTGAAAAAAAAAGGGAAACAGACGCACTTCCTTGGGGACGGTATCTCGAGGGACCCCCAAAAGACGGTTAAAAGAGGATGTTGGGCAGACTGTTCCTATGCAGTAGACTAATCGTTATAAATCGTTGTATCCCCATCTCTCCCTCTTACTCTATCTCTGTATTCTCTTAAACTCCCTTCAAGGGGGGGGGGGGGGGGGTATAAACTAGGGAAGGGGCGAGGGCTTATGCGTACTTACTTCACTATGCGGCATATGCCATTGAATTTCTTGCTTTTGGAGCGATGGAATGATTCATAATTATTTAGTGCAGTTCCACGGTTACTTAAGTTACATTTGGAGAGGTTTTGAGTTACATCTTAAGCTCCTGTTCTCTCATTACAGGTGTTAGGTAAATGAGTTTTAGTTACAACAGTGCACACATATTAGAGTACCCAAGACAGTGTCAAAACTTAAGAAGAAAAAATAAAAACCATACTTTCTACAAACCCTTGCAAATGTTCGGTTACTCACGTTGCATTATTAAAAATAAAACAAAACAAAAATGCAAGAGTAACGGAACATTTGCAGGGTTGACAGAAAGTATGTTTCTTCTTCTAAACTTTTGATACTGTATTTATGTATTCTGGGCCCTCATGCATAAAAAGTTGCGTTTAATCGCAACTCAAAAAATCAAACGCAAGTCTCAAATACTTGATCCTGATTGGTTGAAAATCAAGTTGCGTTTAATTTTTTGAGTTGCGTTTAATCGTAACTTTTTATGCAAGAGGGCCCTGTTATGTTTGCACTGTTGTAACTAAAACTCATTTACTTAACACCTGTAGTAAGAAAACAGGAGCTTTATAAGATGTAACTCAAAACCTCTCAAAATGTAATGTGAGTAACCGTGGAGATGCCCATTAGCAAAATGGTGACAATTCTATTTTCTTGATTTTAATGATGTTATTATAATTCCTTTATTGCGATATAATATTATCTACACAAATATGAAGGCTTCCATTGTGAGTAATACTATTACGTCATTGTCGAATAACCATCAAATATTGTAAAAGGAAAAAAAATAGCTTACCGACGAAGCAAAGAAAAAAGAAGACATGTAGTGATGATGTATATAGCTCCATGGTACAAAGTCACTTCAGAATTCAACTTAAACTGACCAGCAGAAAGGATCTAGGAACTTTATAACTTGTTTTCTAAATGATCAAGAAATGATAATCGAAAGAGGATCCTGGAATCAAACTCTTCATCACTAATCCATCTCAAGTGTTGAAGCTCAAGTAGTACATTTTGCAGACATGCCACACATTTTGACAGCCTCATTGAGTGATACATGTAGTTAGAAGAAGATGGCATGAACTAAACTGATCATGGATCTATTTGGGCATGTTCGAAGTGATGAAAGCTATTCAACTTGGAATGACCTTAGAAAAAACCAAAACTCCTTGAGCAAACTTTATAGTTTTATTCATGACTCATTCTTCTCTCTCTCTGTATCTCTCTCTGTCTCTCTCTCTCTCTCTGTCTCTCTCTCTGTCTGTCTGTCTGTCTGTCTCTGTCTCTGTCTGTCTCTGTCTCTCTTCCTTACTCCCTCTTACTTTGGCTTAATCGAAGCTTTAAAGTGTTATTAAAGTTGGCAACGTGTGTCGTATTGTGCATAGAGATTGGCAGCCCTTCAGATGTTCAGTGCACTTGTTCAGCGCAGCGGAAGACATGTTTCTCCCCTGCATGGCTTGAGAATCTGTCTTGGGGTGTGTTTTGACGTTGACAGTTTAGGTAAATCGAAAAGGCTTCATGAAAATTCCGTTCGCTGTCCATACTCAATATTCAGTGTTTCACTTCAAAATCTCACACCATACAGTTGGAGATCTCAAAATGCATTTTCTATAACACTGGCCACCGCAAGCATGGTAAGGACAGCGAAATGAGATGGTATTTGTTACTTTTTTGGTCATTAGATATTTCAGATTTGCTTATTTTTCAACCTTTTTTTTTCAACAAGTACAAACAAAGAATTTTAAAAACATCAATTATTCCCGTAAACCGACAAGGATCTACAGATTCAATACATGTAGTTTGCCAAAAGAAAATTTTGTCACCCGCCCTCTTGCGACCCCCTATCTCTACGTGCCAAGAAACTTCATTAAGTTCATGTGATGTCGAGGAGGCATATGCAATTCCAACGTCAGAACACAGCTCCAGTAAGATTTGAAGTGACGTACATTTGTATACAATATCTCTTTGGCGTGAAAGTGAAGATACAAGGTTATACTTCTGACCTTACAAAGCTGTGCATACATAAGTGGGAAGTGATTTTGACGGATAATTTGTCATTGCAATAACAATTGCAAGTGTGTAACCTGCTTAAGGTCAATCTAAATACTGATACGGACATTTTGATCTCTACACTCTTTCCACCCTTCCCCCCCCCCCAAAAAAAAATATTACGTGATGGCGGGGACGGCACTAGCTCATTCGTTGGGGAGGGGGGGGGGGGGACCTGCCAAGTCCCACGAAAAGTGAATGGACTCCCCCCGAATTCTAGTATTGTTCCTGTGAGGTCTCCTCTTTCAGCATACGGTAACACAATTTTCATTTTCATATAATGATTATTTTATGTTATGTTGGTTTGTTATGTTGCTGACTCGAATAAGTCAGTAAAATCCCATGGCCACAAGTCAAAACTGTAGTTTGATACTGACGTATGACAGAAATGAAGTTCGTGTTGTAAAGTTTGTCAAAAGGGCGTCCTCAGAGCATTTTGATTTTGAAGAATAAATCTGGAGACAGCTTTGGGACAGAATAAAAAAAACAACAACAAAGAGTTTGCCTATAATTAAGACACGAGCAAGTTTTGTATACCAAATTTGCAGACACTCATCGATTTACCCACGCTTATCATGCTTGTAGGTGATTATAATGTTGCTACTATGATAGCCCGAATTTGGGGTGATAAAGGTAAAGCATACAACATAATAATGCTTGAAATGTTTTATTTTGAGTTTGTATTCAAATGTCTTTATCGTAATGTGACATCACTTTCAATAATGGATGTTCAAATGCCCAAGGTCCAACTTTAATTGGCGCGAAGTCAAAGTCGACAAGCAAGATACAGAGAAGAAGAAGAAGAAGAAGAGACAGAAAGAGAGATAGGGAGAGAGAGGGGTGGGGAGAGGGGGGAAGAGATGGAGAGAGAGGGAGAGAGAGTGGGGGAGCAAGTGAATGAGAGATAGACAGACAAGAGGGGGGGGGGTGGAGGTGGGAGAGAGGATAAAGTTTACACGCATTTTATCAGTTCTCTTGATAATTATTGCTGAGGAATCCATCGTGATTAAGGCATTTCAAAATATGCATAAAGTGATACTAAAACAAGGATACAAACCTGATACAGTGGATATATTAGAGAAATAAATGACTGCACGCATCTACTTAGAATGATTAATTTGCAATGCATTTCATTAAGCCGACATTGCATGCCCATTCAATATGCCCTGTGAAGATGTTATCATCGCTGATTTATCGGGAACATAATATAGGCGTACGAGACGGGGAATGGCTTATAGGGGCTGGAGCCCCCGAGAATTTTGAATTCGGGCATCCATCACTTCATATTCGGGCAGCGAGGGCTGTAATTTTTATATCATTAAAAAAAAATATTTAATTACAAAATTATATTGTCATTATTATAAAGTTTCAAAATTTTGCGCCAGCCCGATAAATTGGGCCCGTAAGCCTATGAGGAATAGGTGTTCTGTAAATAAACAGAAAGTTCTTTAAAAATCTATTAGAAGGGCTTTATGATTCTCTACTTCAATTTTAAGTAAGCTCCTTCGAAGTTTTCTTGCTTACCAGGTGTTGCTTTACAGTTATGAATTTCAGATTTCTTCTGTCGGACTTAAATCATTTTTTTTTTTCTGGATGACAAATGTTTTCCACGGATTCATAAACAGAACAGCCCCGTCGTCGCTAAATTGGCAACATTCTCGTGATTTCAAGTACGAGATGACGTCATCGCGGAGCTGCGCAGGTGCCGTTCCCCGGAAGTCAATCGTATGCGTCAGGAAATCGAGTAAGCAATTCCCTTCCGATGATGACTCATCGAAAATGGAGCTGATGTCGGCTGCGGAAGATTGCGTGTGGGCATCGTACGGGAGATCGAGGGTCTTGAGAGATCGTTCGACGTCGGCACTATGGACAAGTCTGATGTGCGGATTATGTTCGAGGACGACCGGAAAGTGAACACAGAACTTCGTGTTGCTGGACTGGTCTATACATAGGCAAAAACAGCAAAAGAGAATTTCATTATAATAGTACATCTCTTACATAATATATCAGGGTCTTTCGATCGGACTTTCAGGCTAATCTTGAATTCCTATAACAGTCTTTATATTAATTGTGTTTCATTGCCCACTTCATTGTACCCTTGAAACACCAAAAACTAAATTAAACATTTTGACTGACTTCTATATTAAAACAAAACCAACAACATAATTACCTGTTGTGACAGATATCATCAAAATCCCTCTATCTTCCAGTAAAGCATGGAAAATTCGGATGCTATCTTTCATATCATCAGCATAGTACAATGAATGCACGGAGCTGATAAAATGAAACTTGTTTGTGGGGTATATCGTTCCATCATTCGTACTTTCATTTTCCTGTTGAAAAGTCTGCATCGTCTGCTCCTTCCAGTCAAATTGAATATCTGAAGTGAAATAAATAGGTACACTTGATTGCTTGCGAGGACAGAATTGTGAGTAGATTAAAACACCCTGTCCAAGGATGTTACAAGGATCAAAACAAGCTCCTCTCTTATGAAAGTCAATTAAGAGCGCTCATTAATATAGGCCTACAACGGCATAAGTACCTAGTGACAACTCCGATTACGATCAGGACACCCCCCCCCCCCCTAAAAAAAGAGGGACAGGGAGAAAGAAATAGAGGGGGGGGATAAAATGTTTTCGTTCGTCTCCCTTTCAAAATTTCGACCCAATTTCCGAAATTATGCCCTTTTTCTTTACCAAATCCGGGGAGTGTTCCATCAAGCCTTAAAACCGATCCAGTCGATTTTAAGCTAAAACTTATTTCGATCTTAAAATCAATTTTAAGATGGAAAATCAATTTTAGTTGATGATACACCCCGGGGTCTACCCTACAAGTACTGAGTTTGATAAAGATATACTTTTTACAACACCATCTTCATTGGGGAGCAGAGATTGGTACTGCTCGATGAAAGAATTCGCTGGTTCCACTACTGTATGGTGAATGTTTCTGTAACGCATCGAGAGTTGACGGAGCAACGAACATTCAAATTCACCTGAAATCATAAACAGAGAAAAAAATCTAGCTAAGATATATCAATCAGTTTTCATGATGATAAAGCCCACCGCACACTATACGATCGATTACGATCCGATTTTGGAAATAAATCGCAATATCATCAAAATCTACCTGATTTCTGAACGATATTATAAATAATCAACATTGGAATTTGGTACGATGTCAGTCTATCCGGAATATAAGGGCCAAATCAGTTTCAAATCGTAGACAATCGTAGCACTGCTCTGACGTCCTTACGTTTTGACGCCGATTTAGTCTTTCATCCGACTAGAAGGCTCGCAATAGGCCGTAACTTCGATTTTACTATCTATATGACTATTCAGAACCTCAATCCAACATATTTTATGCGTTAACTGTTATAATGCTATTGTATTTTCCCTCCGAAATCGCTGGGATCGTATAGTGTGCGGTGAGCTTAACTATTTTATTAGTCCGACATTAAACTTCTTGTCATTTTAAACTTGCCATATTCAGACGTTCTACCAATAGTCAGATATGAATGACATGTTTTATATTGATAGCGAAGTAAAACATTTTACAAATCAGAATAAAATCTACTTATTCACTTTCTTTTCTCATGTAGTTTTTCTTCACTATTCTACTCACATTCTTGCCCATTTTCTCTCTTTCTCTTTTTTTAATTTTCCCTTTTCTCCTCATATCCCCCTCCTTCCTCTCCTCCCCCTTATAATTATATCAAATAATTCTCTTGATAAAGCGGTGATCAGAATGTCTTGCATGGACTTGTTCTCCTTATTTCATTTTAAATTCATTTTTCTCCTGGTTCTCTTTCCTATTATACGATGTATATCCCCAATAATTCACCCCACCTTTCATGTATCAGCCGATGATGCAAATCTTTTGAGCGCAGTGGTCTACTTGTTGTTATGTCACTGGCTCACTGGACTATGGAACAATATGGGACTGGGTTCGAAATTTGGCAGGAGATTAATGTATATTTGCCTCACTCGATAGAGGTGAAGTAAATAGGACTACCATGTACTTTAGGGGGGGGGGGGGGATCCTTACACGCTTGAGGCCTTATCATGGAAACTCACCTCAAGCCAAGGGATAATAGTATACCTCAGGAAAACGAGCTTGGCAAATGTCCACTATGCCAACGTCGATGAGCTATCAATATGTTCGAGAGATGGCGCCCTTTTGCGTTTAAACTCGGAGACATCAACACACAATCACGCAGGCTGATCATAAAATGCTCTAGCTATGTGATAATCTTGATACCTTTATCATAACAATATTTTCATAACCTTACCCTAACATACCTGTTCCGCTGCCTAAACCCAGAGAGTGAAAACTTTCACTAGTCCTGCCTTTGGTTTGCGGCAGTTTATCGATGACAAACCGAGGAAAGATCTGTTCTGCCCAAGCTTTGTCCACCTCCGTCTTTCTGCATTTCGTGCAGAAGAGTTGGAAAACCTTCTTGTAATATTCACCGTTCGTAGTAATGCTCCTCATCTTAGTTGTTCTCAGCTTATCCTGAGAGGAAATATGAAGATGAATATCAGTACTTAATTAACATTCACACTTATGTCCTTTGGCAAGACATTAATCTACATTTTTCCCTCTATCCACCCAGGCGTGGTGAATAATGGATACCATGGTAGCCGGAAGATATTCTTTGAATACTTTCAGTGCCATAAAGCAGCTTGGCTGAAGCCAGTGTAGTAGTAGGACTTTGTAGCTGTTTTGCCTTCCAAGGGATGGATGAAGATGTGTGCTGTATAAATGTAGCTATTTGTATTATCATTATCTTTATTGTTATTCATAACTCTTGTCATCGTTAGATCATGCTATTTATTTATTTATTTATATATTTAGGGGGGAATATTAGGACCTGAACTTTACTAACAAAAAAGATATACCATATCGTTGTGTTGAATGGTCCCACGGCGACGCAAACAGTTAAGATATCAAGAAACCGATGATCTTAATTCTCTTTATCTGTCTGTCACTCTTCAAATCTTAACGCCTTTCTACATTTTACAATGTATTCAACTCTCCTGATTTTCAGTGGCCACATTCTAGTTTCACTTTGAGCCTCTAAATATGAACTGTCTGTGTCTATGAAATTGGAATCCTTGGGAGCGTTTCATCAAGCGTTTTGTCAGTGATTTTTACCAACAAATTTGCTCTCAGCCAATCAGATGCAAGGATTTCAATAGCTTATAACAGCTGTCGGTAAAAATCACTGACAAAACACTTGATGGAACGCTCCCCTGGATAACTTATAATGTACATCTGAGTAGCTATACATTCCCCATGAAACTGTTAAACATTTAACCCCTTTAAAATGCACTTTTAAATGGATAAAATTCGTTGAAAATTTCACTCGTACATGGGAATTTGATGCATGGATAGGTAATATAATGTAATGAATATACATTGACCTACCTCAGTCGTGTATCTAGAGTGAATTCATCAACAGATCAATCTTAGATCAAAACAATGCTGCGATTGGAGATCTGATGGCTGGCAGCAGCTTGTATACACAATTAAACATTTATACTACAAGTGTTGAATATGTTACAGGCCCATGCATGCATAAGCTATTCAACAGCTGTACGTATTTTCATGTTTATTATCCTGTCACACATTTTTGAATTTGGACCCGTTGCCAGAGGTCAAGTGAAAAGGCGTAGCTACAGGGGGTACGATGGAGCATGTGCCCTTCTCCCAAAAGAATGACGAAAAAAAAAAATGAAAGAGAGAGAGAGAGAGAGAGAGAGAGAGAGAGAGAGAGAGAGAGAAGGGCGTAAAAAGAACATAATTTTACACCCCTTCACACCCTGACATGACTGAATTTATTCGATGGCCTTGTTTTCGCATTTCACTCACTATCAACGATCACCACTGCGTATGTCCAGAGGACTTTGACAAGTTTAACTAGATTAGGTTGCTTGGCCAACTCTCTCATAACAACTAAAAGACAAGTTTATATGCAAAGTTGATATTCAATCTAATTAGAGCATATCTCTATCTGGGATATGTTTTTATAATGCCTGAAGCTAATTTCTAAATGCCCACAGCGGAAGAGCGTGTCATCATTTTAAAGAGGAAATAATTATTCATAATGTTAGGACAATTGAACAATTATCCACCCTCCCTGGCAACTACGAAACAGTCCAAAACATTCTCTGCTATCGCCCTCTTTGTTGTATCTATGAGTTATCTTTTGCCATATGACGTTTTTTTCTTTTTTCAAGTTGAGTAATAATGAAATTTTTAAATCAGAAGACCACCCATTCTGTTCGAGACTAAATGTGAACTTCGAAGATGACATAAAAGTCCATGACATAAAGAAGTATAAAAAAACTTACGTTTATGAACCTGTTTATTTGTAATATATTATTGCTTTGTAACTTTTTTGCAGCATAAAATAATGGGCGAAGATGAACTTCTGGAAACCCAGGCAAAGCGTTGTACAAAGATAAGGCTATTAAAGGCGAGACACATTTGCTGAAAGGTTGCCAGCAAGCTTGAAAGATCTGGTAATTATTTTGTTTCACTAAACTCTAAAATGAAATTATACATTTGTTCGGAGATGGAAAATGATAAGCAGTTTTTTTAAAGATTTGTTTTAAACAAAAAATGAAGAAAATGTTGATTAATAACTATAAAAGTTCCTTATATTGATTGGCCTGCTCCCTCCCCTTCTCCCTCCTTCTTTCTCTCTCTCTCCTCTCTCTCTCTCTCCCTCTCTCTCCTCTCTCTCTCTCTCTCTCCCTCTCTCTCCTCTCTCTCTCTCTCCCTCTCTCTCTCTCTTCTGCTTCTTTTTGCATTTCATTGTGTGTGTATGTGTGTGTGTGTTGTCCTGTACCTTCCTTATTTTTTGTATACGTTGTCAACCAGTGCTGGGCTAATCCCATATTTTTTGTGAAAAATAAATTTGCTAGTATAAATGCATAATCGTATTCTTTTGGGACCTAAGTAATACAAGCTTCGCTTTTAATTTAGGTTCCACCACTTTTGTTTTACTATAAGTTCCTCCACAATCTTTGTGAATATCTCATTGAATCTTTGTACTGTACTTATGATCTAATTTGTATAATTATTATGTTTTACTTTCGTGTTATATTCTTTACAAACATTGTAATTATGTCATTTTTGTATTATCTTTCTTACTTTGTACTTCATTGATATTCATTTATGATTGTCATGTATATTGTATTTCAATTTGTTGAAAAAAAAACAAAAGTGGAAAAAATAAATTCAAATCAAATCAAATCAAAGATACTTTACATACAAGTACAGCAACCCCCCCCCCCCCACCAAAAAAGGGAAAATAGAATCAATTATGTTACTATGAATATACATCAAGCAAATGCATTCATCTGGTCAACTAATTTCTCTATTGCTTTAATCTTTTTAATTATTATTATTATCTGTATTGTTATTTTGTCTCTTAATCAAATTTATACTTTAAAAAAATAATTTCATTTTGCTTTGTTATTCCTTATGCCGGCAAAAATAATTATGATAATGATCTAAGTTCCTTTTTCACTGAATTTACAGGGGAAAGTGCTGAATGTACAATGATCAACATACAAGCTTGTTCCATGCAGAACATGAGGAAGACAAATGAAGGAGAAGTAGAACTGTTGCCATCATCATTTCGGGTCATCACACTACTGTTTCCCAGCTTCAAGGAAATATTTATGTACTAGTACATGTATTATTCATTGAAAATCCGTACCTAAGAGAGTAAGTACAACTTTATTTTTTAGTAAAATGTTATGTAACAAACCATTTGTTTCCCCCATGCATCAATACATTGAAATCGGGAATTGGTGTCCATTCAAAGTTATGCCAATTAGTTGTGATGCTTTGTTGTCACAGGGAAATAATTATATCCTGATCTTCTAAATACTAACATAAGCTTTGTCACGGTCCTAGAAGACTATGGCCCGTATTCTCGAAAGTGGCCTAAGTTAAACCTGGCTTAACTTAGGCCACTGATTTATGGAAGGCCATTCGTCAACCCTTAGGTCCCGTATAAATTACTATATTTATGTAACTAAATAAAGAAACTAAATTATTTCTTGGCATGAAATGAGCATCAGAAATCAATTATATCGTGTCGGTTTTTGTATTTGCATTTAGTCCCAGAACTATTGTGATTTTGTAAGATTAATAGAGGGTGACATTTGGCTCTCCATAATTTGGTGGCCTAAATTTACACACTTAGGCAGTGGCTTAACATGCTTAAGTTAGGCGCCTTTCGAGAATACGAGCCTATATCATTTAATACAAAAACAGCTTACCATGCATCCTTGGGTTATAGTCCCTTGCTATATGTTGGGTGCCATTTTCTCATCTTAGTATAGTTCTGTTCATTCTAGTAAATGTTTAGTAACTTTGATGTATGGTCTAAAATAAAAATACAATGTAATTTTATAAATCAGAATAAAATCTACTTCTTCACTTTCTTTTCTCATGTACTTTTTCTTTACTATTCTACATTTTACTCACATTCTTGCCCCCTTTTGTGGATTGTATATCTCAGAAATGTTACACAACTGTAAAAGTCACTTTGTAGCTATAATTTAATGCTCGTTCGGAAGGCTAAATCATTGTTTAATTCCTTTGTCATTAATTTTTTGTAGGAGGGAGTCGAAGGGAATGTACTTGAAGTCATTCATCGTTCTCGGATAGCAGTGTCTCTCCCTAGTCCACCAGCTGATCATATCAATACCACCTGTGTCACCACAACCATCCTTGCAGTTCCTAGTACCCCAGTACCAGTGTACCCCAGTACCCATTGCCTTACCCCCCCCCCCCCCCCCTCTATCCCCAAATGATCTCCCAATGGAATGTACAAGGGTACACCATAGGCATCACCTATGAAGATGAAAGAATCCATTCATTTTGGTATTTTGAGTAACAGAATAAAGAATTTCATTTAACAGCTCCTACTACTATCTTACTCCTCTTCCTTTTACTACCTGTTATGCACTGCCACATGTCCACTGGTAAGATTGCTATCAATTTAGTCTGCAATTATATAATATCTTTAATGGGGACTTTGACTTACATTTTCCTAATCTCTGTTTTAAAATTCCACTATGGTTAATGTCATTAGAATTTAATTTACTTTTTTTTTTCTTGACATATCACCCAACCATTCAGCCTTTGCAGATTTAATCTCTGGAGGGGTATCTCACTAGCAACGTATCCCATGTATTTTGAAGGAGAGGTGTCGGAGCGGGGTAACCTCGCTAGTCATAAGGACCGCTATTCATAAGGACCACTTATTCATAACTTTTGAAAGGTATTCTTTTGTGTCATTTTAAGATTTTACCTTAAAATGTGGTAAAGAATTGCTTTTGATTTGTTGACAAATATGAGCAGATTTTTTGTTATCAACCATGAGTATGTTTTGAGATAACTTTTACAAAGATACTTAGAATGTCTAACAAATAATACCCATAACTTCCCCCTATAATCATTAGAAATAAAGGAGAGAATTGGAGTGTAGTATTAGGCCAGGAACCTGTCCCGAAATAATCGCCCTATTTTATCCATAAGATTTGACCCTTTAAAGTTACTTAGACCATTTAAGTCATTGACAAAAAGGTTGTCAGCCTGACCGTAACCGTCGGGTTTAGCCCCAGAGCCCCCCCCCCCCCCCCCCAAAGAGACCCAATATTCGGGTTGATTTCATCCCATCTCCCCCATGCACCAAACTTTGTCCGTCTGAAGTAGTATAACTGGGTATTATAAAACACACAAAACTGGCAAAAATATCCGTCGGGATGGGTTGTCAGACGGCCCCTAAAAATTTGGGTAAATTCTTCCCCTTGAAGCCCCCGGGACCAAATTTCGTCGAAAGGAATTCAAGTGCTATGGATGCACATTCCAAAATATAAAACTTACAAAATTGTCTATCGGAAAGGGGGTGTCAGACTCCCTGAAATGAAAACCCCAAAGTGCTCTTTGACAACGCTTTGCCCCCAAAATGCTCTGTATGTAAAGGAAAACCTCTTTCTTCAAACCTGCCTATAGTACCTCCTTGGGCTATTAAAACTGAACTCATTTAAATGGCCTCTCTTCAGTCACCACATACATGTAACGTTTCCCTACATTTCTTTATGGCATGCTGTTACGAAATGATTCGGGAAATCTATCATTAACTTTGTGGATCAAATACAGGATTCCTAAAGAAGATAATTATAGACTTATAGTTTATTCCTTCTTTGGTCGGCGGTTTAATATTCACTCTGTCATCGACTCGAA
Source organism: Heliocidaris tuberculata (assembly GCA_025618425.1). NCBI lineage: Eukaryota > Metazoa > Echinodermata > Echinoidea > Camarodonta > Echinometridae > Heliocidaris > Heliocidaris tuberculata. The sequence goes on from CM046837.1 coordinate 7,536,968, forward strand.
TTTCAAATGAATACAACTGACATAGCGCTATCAAAAAAAAAAAAAAAATCTTCCAATTTTGGCACGTCAACATTTTCTCCCTAAAATATTCGAATATTTCACAACGTCATGGAGCGGAGTCTCTTGAAAAAGAAAAAAAAAAAGAAAGAAAGAAAAAAAAACCCCACCCAATTATCAAGTTGCTATCTGAATCTCCAATATCTAAAGCAAAGAAATAATTGGAATCTATTTTTGGTGTTCCCTTGAACTGTTGCATCAAATCCTTCACAAATAGTCACCAACCAGATAAAAATACCCAATTTATGCTATTTTTGTCCTTAATTGCACCTAACCTGTTTGATATCAAACTCTTTGTGTGCCTGACTTTAATCTTTTAATCTTTTAATCTCAAATCAACTCAAGCGGGATTGGTCCCATTCCATCCATCCAAGATGTAACGTGGACGTCCCATTATCTCAAGTAAGATTTTGAGAAGAATGCATAGACACGATACCTGATATTTGGTATTTTGCACTATACATGCTATATGACGTAGAGTAATTTCTTGAAAATAAATCTCGGAAAAGTGTCGGTCAGATATATGGATTCTGTCGGAATAATTGATCTACACAACCAAACGATATGGGAGATTCAGATAGCAATCCAACATCACGTACAGAATATATGAGGTTAACATTTTCTTACCAAGGCATAATGATTTTTTAATAGACTACCTTTCCGTGTCCAAACTTGTGTATCATTTGACTCTTTCAAGAAACAATGTTAATATCTAAGCTTTACTTTTAACCTGGATGTGTTCTTGCCAACACCCCTTTTCTTCTTTCTTTTTTATTTCATATATTGCTGTAATGAGTATGATGTTGGGATGGGGGGGGGGGGGGGGGTAAAGAAGGGATATTTAAATGGCACGGATCACAAACCACTGATCATTTGTGGTGTTTTATTGGCTTCAATAAACGCATATTCGAGCCGTGTATTTAAGACGTGATCCAATGTTATGTACTTGTATTACTATTAATAATAATAATAATGAATATTTAGGAGCGCTAAAAACAGAAAGTACCATAGCGCTTACAAAAAAAATACACATTTGAAAAGAAAAGACAACAGCAACAGCAAAGAGACTATTGTTAACCCATTCTTTCTTTTGTATTGTTTTGTTATCAGTTGTAATATTTTTCTGTTCTGAAATTGTTTTACATTGTATTTTATTTGTTTTATGTAATACAGGGCTCTCTTGCAAAGCAGTTTTTTTTTATTTACTGAAGAGACTATATAAAGGACACAGAACAGATAAATAAATAAATAAACGTTAAAAAAGATTAAATGAGAAGTCTCTTGATAGCAATAAGTATAAAGTTTAGTTGGTCAGCAAGGTCAGGTAAACAAGGAAGATGGTTTGTTCGGCAGAGTATATAGTGCAGTTATTATTTTTTACCATTTTCTTTCCTACCACTACCATGACTACCCTCCACTCCAGACTTTAAAAAGGGATTCGGTAACTTTGTGGAAGCTAGATTTAATAAATTGTTGAATTTTGATATCTGTCTTATATAATGATGTTCAGAAGGATAAATAAATAGCCAGGCATAGAAAGGTTTTCAAATATATAATGCTATTATTAAGATTCTATGACTGAATACTCCAATTTACGAAAGCGTATGGCCATACGCTTTAGTCTAGCACTGAGTCTATGGGGGAAAAGGAGTCTGGAATTTCCGGTCACTTGCATATGTTTACTTTTGTGAAGCACATGATGATTTTGAAGTGCTTTTTTTTTTTCCTGGGCTTCATTTTTACACCATATTACATACACTGATAGCATGTAAGGCCAGGCAGCTCAGATTTTTATCAGCCTCTACAAAGTTACCAAATCACTATTTATAATACACTACCTCGAGCCCTCATAAGTCTCTCAAAGTCTGTGTTTGTTTGTTTTGTTTGTTTGTTTCGTATTCATGAATGTTGGCAAGTCCAATATATTTTGTCCCTCACGTTACCGGACACATCTAAGATTTGAGTATATTTGAAGATTGTATATAAAGTCAATAGCCCTGCTAGAGTTTGGATTATACCAAATATGAAGTAAAATGATACATTTCACGTCAATTCATGTTCTCACCTCAACAATACTTGTTAACGTATGTCCTGAGACCCCGACAAAAAGACCGAATATCTTGGAATTGCCCATGTACGAAAGTTATAAAGGTACGAAATACAACCATTTCATAAAAGGGGATTGGAATCCTCAATCATACTGAACGAAAACCCTCTTGTGTATATTCTTTTAAAAAGTTTGGTGCATCAGCCCCTGCCCCCTGATTCCGCCGCTTGAATGAAAGCATAAAATCATAGAAATAAATATATAATAGTATGGACGAAATTGGAGTAAGCCTGACTTTTTTTTAAAAAGTTCAAATTAGTTCAAATTATACACCTGAGAATTTCAATACTATTGTAGCGGCACGCATTTTTGTCAAAATGCTATAGGCCACCACGTGATAATTATTTAATGATTTGGACCTCTTTAGGATGTTGGGGGCGCTAGGTCAGTTAAATGTGTAGGCCCTAGATAGAAATGGGATTAGGAATCGGGTAAAACAAGACCAGGAAGTTTATTCACACAGAAATAGAGTGAAAGTTTATTGACATAGAAATTAGGGGATCGGTTTGTGTATTTGTAATAATCGTATAGAGTCCAGGCTGTGTTACAACTTATTTGGAGATGGTCCCTGACCATATTGTTAGGATTAATGAAATTCATACAGGTGTCCCGTCTGGTATGCAGACAGTTCCGATATCAATATTAATGATATTCATGTGAACAAAAGATGTTTTTGCAATCTATTCATAGATGTGGGGACTTCAAGATTCTTGTGAATATTCAATTTGGCGTCCCCGGACATATTTCTAGGGTTGTAAGCCCCGTCTTTCTTGAGAGGGTAGAAAGCACGTGCTTCTTTTGTATTTGAAAGTGATTGACTTTCTCAGAGGGGTTGAGGTAGTGATTCTGTTTTAGAAAAGAGTTTTAATTGGTCAGAGATGAGATACGTAATGATTAAGGTTTAGAAGATCGTGGTTAATTGGTTAATAAGACGTATAAAATCGAGGAGGCACTTGGATGCGGGGGCCTTCTGTTAATTTTCCTTGTTAAGTTAGGTCGGGTCGCCCAGCCCAGTCAAGCCTTGCTATATTTTCGTCATCGTTATGATTTCTTCGTCTTAATAAATATGTTCCACCGACACTTCATTTATTTCACTCTCGTTTCGGACTTGATTTATTCAACGAGAGATTAAGACTTTTTGATTTTCACCAGAGCGAAATAGTTCCCGAGAACTGAGAACTGAGATTGATATCAATTATTTAGAAAGGAAAGAGAATCGAGATGACTGTTACATTCTGAAAGGACAGCGAAAGAGAGAGAAAGAGTTGCTGTTTAAATATTTCTGGAGTCGGTCCGGTGCAGGATGGTGGTGGCCACCGGCCATCCCGGGCTTGCCGCTTCAACTGGTAGTACGGATGGGGTTTCGAACCCTTCTGCTCGTCATTGTGCTAATTATGAAGAATCGGTAGTAATCATCTGAAATTTGTTTTCTGATTTCATGTTATCGTCGAAGGTGGGAGCTGGTGCGTCGGTACGACGTTAGCAGGAACTGTGGATATTAAGGAAGTTGGAAAGAATTGTGCGCCAATCGAAGAGACGAGTGGATCTCTTGATCGTGTATAGGAGGATACACGGGGCGGGTACCTGAGTACATCACAGTTAGTGTGTCCGTAAATTTGCATCTCATCGGGAAAGCCGTCGATTCCTGTGAGGAAGACAGGAGTGCATACTGCTGAAGTGGGCAACTTCCAGGGTGCGGAGATCCCTCGCGATTTCTTCGTCGTCTGTTGTCAGCAGGCTGGCACCCGTCAACCATGGAGGCGGGAAGCTTCGAGGAAGGATGCGGTACCTGGCGGACGTGCTAGGACGCAAACTCGACCAGTTCAAGAGTGGGAACTGGACTTGCCATTCTCGACGGGGTGGATCAAGTCAGAGTCGAGGCAGCTGTTTTAATTTGTTCGGCGATAACTGATGAGTATAAATTGACTTGTACACTATTTCTCATTGAAATTTGATTTTCATCGAAACGAGAGCATTAAATTTTGAACGGTTTAGACTCAAATTAGAGCTTGCATGCATGGAACAGCTGACTTTTGGTAATGAGTTTTTAAAAACAGATACCTCTCATAATACGGACTCACAAAGATTTCTTTCCTGTTATTTCCCTGCTCGTGTGATGTATGCATAAAGGCATTATTATGTATGTATGTATGTGACATTTTTTGTAAGATTGCGTAATGTTAGTTCGTTAATTCTGATAAAACTAGGAATATATTTTATCTTTCTCAATCAATTTCCTTAACGCTTTTCGTTATTTAGTTAAATCTCGCTATAGTAAATCATTAATAATGAGTGTAGAAAAACTGGTTTCTAAGCTGACTGAGGCTTTAGAGGGATTTAGGTGTACTACATATTCTACTAGGGAACTGCGGAAATTTCGGGATAGACCGACAAAGCCCGGTGATTTTACTTTAAGTGCATGGTTAGAAGAGGTAGATGATTACTATGCTCACTTTCAAATTCCTGATTCTCAGAAAGCTTCCGTTATTATTTCACACTTAGAAGGTCCGGCTAGGGGTGAAGTTAGGTGTCATGAGGGGGCTAAAAAGGATCTTCAAAAACTCATTAAAATTTTAGAACGGTACTTTGGTTGCACAGAAACATTACAGACCCTCCAAAAATTATTTTATAACAGGATGCAAATGGAACATGAGTCTTTAGTCGAATTCTCCCGAGAACTGATTCATTTATATGATCGTTTCGTAGAGAAGGCCACTAATAAAGAATCGGAGGCTCTTAAAGTCCTACGAAATCAAGCTTTAACGGGTCAATTCGTGGCGGGTGCAAGAAATGCAAGTATTCGATTAGAGTTGAAACGTATTCAGTTCAATTCACCAGATCAAACTTTTGAGGAAATGAGGGAAACTGTTCTGCAATTGTTGAGTGAATTTGAATCAGGGCACGAAACAAACAAGGGTACAATTGATGAAGTACATGTATGTCCAGTAGTTGATTCACAAATCCAAGTCCCTGATAATTCGGGAGTAGATGCATTAGCTACACAACTAGCTCCGATTCTAAATGATATACAGCAGTCACTGGATGCCATAACATTACAAACTGCATCAAACCATCCCAAGCGTTGGCGTAAGCCCCCTTGCAAGAAGGGTCCATGCAGGTATTGTGGACAGAGGGGACATACTTATAAATATTGTCGAATACGTTTCATTGACGAGGATCGCTCTTTTGAAAAGTATACATAAAACAGGGACTGGTAAAAGGGTCTTTACTAGCATTCTGGTCGGGAATAATTAAGAGGTATATATATTGTATCCTTATTCTGTTGATAAACACGTGGTCTAAGGATTTCAAGGTTCAATCTCGTTTTGACTTGCCGATAAATTATCTTAAAATAATTCTGAGCAGTTGATAATTTGTGTTATAATGGCTTCCTGTCCTAAATTTAAAGAGGGTAGATACACAAACAGTAGGGGGGAAGTATCCCATGTTGGGTGGGATTTTGGTTTCGTGGCTTAGATTTGAAAAGGGTAAACACAAAAATAGTAGGGGAGAAGTATTCCAAATTTGGTAAGAGTTTTCAGGAATTATAATTTTTGTCAATGTTATACATGTACTTTGGACCATAAGGGAAGTATATATTATTGAGATTATCAGGAATTTGGTCGGGCAATGTTTTAAGATATACAACGGTCTGGTAATAAAAGGATATTTGACTGAGTGATAGGTCTTTTGCAATTTAGAAATTGGGAGATATCATTGTTTTGGCAAGGGAGATTGATTCAATTGGCAAAGGGATTTTTGCCTTTGTTTTATGATGATGAATACAAATGCTTATGGGCTGGATAACCCATTTTGGTGGTATATTTTGTGGAACAACAAATTTTATGCTGGATAAAGACAATCCATTGCATTTTTTAAAAAAACAGTTGAATTAATTAGAGCCTTAGTTTGGAAACAGTGTAATTTGCTTTTGGATAGCAAAGAGAAGACTTATTTACTTTTATGAGAATTAAAATAACTTCTAAACTTTTACAATCCCTTTGTCGTTGAGGTATTTGGATGGGAGCTTGCCAGGTAGAAGGGAGGTGTACTACAAGGCACATCGGAGGTCTGGGTTATCCAGCTCCGATCGCTGCATTGTATAACGTAGCCCTGCTACCTAGGCAAGCAAATATCCAATAGAGAAATATTGTAGAGGTAATTAGGGCAAGTCGACTTTGATTAAATATATATGGGCTTTGCTACGAGTAATATTTTCATACTTCATGTGATGTTTTGTAATTAGTGTAAAGATTTAATGGCATGATACTTTGAACGGAAAACAACGGATTTGGTTTATAGGCTCTTTACCATGATACTTTGAAAGGTTGTCATTTTGTTTCAGAATATTATATGAATAAGTCTGTGGCATAAACTGTTTTGGATATATTAAAGTAAATTCTTGAGACGGAAAAGGGAAAATGGAGGATATGGTATTTGTCTTAAGGGTTGTGCAAGTAGTGTGGACTGCAGAGGTTCCGATCCAAATATTTGTGCCAGTGATTTTGAAATACGAATGTTTCCTATACATTTGGCTTCAAGTAGGAGATATGATTATAATTGAAGAATATCAAGTTTATTATGACGTGTTCAATTTATGGAGTAAACTTTGGGGTGATTGATGCAAGGTTATTGGAAGTCAGTTGGTAAATTGAATTCTTTTTATATTTTCGATTGGATCAGTGATATCTTGATCATGTTGATGTTCGAATGTAAAGCACTTGCAAAGAGTTCATGGAAGATTTTACGTTTGTTTTCATATTTTAAAGGCTGGTGTAAATATTTGTAAGCTGGGTGCCCGTTTAAAGATAAGATATATTTTTCTGGATTTTCTTGGTGTATGATCTTGTGGGACAGATCGATTCAGTAGGGGGGAATTGTAGCGGCACGCATTTTTGTCAAAATGCTGTAGGCCACCACGTGATAATTATTTAATGATTTGGACCTCTTTAGGATGTTGGGGGCGCTAGGTCAGTTAAATGTGTAGGCCCTAGATAGAAATGGGATTAGGAATCGGGTAAAACAAGACCAGGAAGTTTATTCACACAGAAATAGAGTGAAAGTTTATTGACATAGAAATTAGGGGATCGGTTTGTGTATTTGTAATAATCGTATAGAGTCCAGGCTGTGTTACAACTTATTTGGAGATGGTCCCTGACCATATTGTTAGGATTAATGAAATTCATACAGGTGTCCCGTCTGGTATGCAGACAGTTCCGATATCAATATTAATGATATTCATGTGAACAAAAGATGTTTTTGCAATCTATTCATAGATGTGGAGACTTCAAGATTCTTGTGAATATTCAATTTGGCGTCCCCGGACATATTTCTAGGGTTGTAAGCCCCGCCTTTCTTGAGAGGGTAGAAAGCACGTGCTTCTTTTGTATTTGAAAGTGATTGACTTTCTCAGAGGGGTTGAGGTAGTGATTCTGTTTTAGAAAAGAGTTTTAATTGGTCAGAGATGAGATACGTAATGATTAAGGTTTAGAAGATCGTGGTTAATTGGTTAATAAGACGTATAAAATCGAGGAGGCACTTGGATGCGGGGGCCTTCTGTTAATTTTCCTTGTTAAAGGAAACCAAAACCCAAGGAGAGAATCAATGTTATTGGAAAGTGAAAATTCAGAGAAGCACTTTACAAAAAAGTTTCATTAAAATTGGTTAAAAAATGAGAGAGTTATGGAAGTTTGAAAAGTCTCCTTTTACTTTCTATGGGGATCCTCAAATTGGCAAAATTGCTTCAAAATGGCTGATTTTGTGAACAACTCTCCATTTGTTTTGTACACAGATTTTCAGATTTTCCCCATTATCTCTCAGGGTGCTCCTTGTCTCCTCCTGAACTCGACATATATGGTGTAAAATACATTTTCCCATTATATATGTTGAGCTCAGAAGGAGATTAACTGCACCTTGAAAGATAATGGGGAAAATCTAAAAATCTGTGTATACAAAACAAATGGAGAGTTGTTCACAAAATCAGCCATTTTGAAGCAATTTTGCCAATTTGAGGATCCCCATAGAAAGTAAAAGGAGACTTTTCAAACTTCCATAACTCTCTCATTTTTTAACCAATTTTAATGAAACTTTTTGCAAAGTGCTTCTCTGAATTCTCACTTTCCAATAACATTGATTCTCTCCTTGGGTTTTGGTTTCCTTTAAGTTAGGTCGGGTCGCCCAGCCCAGTCAAGCCTTGCTATATTTTCGTCATCGTTATGATTTCTTCGTCTTAATTAATATGTTCCACCGACACTTCATTTATTTCACTCTCGTTTCGGACTTGATTTATTCAACGAGAGATTAAGACTTTTTGATTTTCACCAGAGCGAAATAGTTCCCGAGAACTGAGAACTGAGATTGATATCAATTATTTAGAAAGGAAAGAGAATCGAGATGACTGTTACATTCTGAAAGGACAGCGAAAGAGAGAGAAAGAGTTGCTGTTTAAATATTTCTGGAGTCGGTCCGGTGCAGGATGGTGGTGGCCACTGGCCATCCCGGGCTTGCCGCTTCACTATCATATTGGTAATTTTCACAGTAATGTAATATTGTCGGACAACTCCCATTTCTTCCTACATACAGAATGACTGAAATGCAGGCAATGTCATAATTTATTTGAAGGTGGGGTGGGGGGGGGGGGGGGTTGGCTCTTTAGAGTTCTTGCAATATATCATTCATTGTTCTCCCTGTTTTCTACAAAATAGGAACACAAAAGAGCCCTCAGACTGAGTAATCCCTCACATTCAGCAGTTGCAGAACATGCCCTTAATTATACTGGACACAACTTTGGATGGGACGACCCCTGTATAACTGACTCTGAAACATATTTCTGGGCAAGAAAAGTGAAAAAATAGATCTGGATTAAAAAAAAAAAAAAAAAATCATTCACTGAATAACAGTACTGAATAAGTGTATAGTCTGCTATTAACATACCATCTCCCCAAATATCTTTGCCGTAAAGGTGAAGCTCTTTGCCACAATCAATTAAAGATACAGGAGGGAAATTAACGAACATTTTCTGACCTTTACCACATAAATTTATTAACAGAATGTTCCAGCAAGGACATAGGAGAGATAATCATTCGAAGTCGTATCAGGAGATAATAGAAACGACAAACAAAAACTACAGAGTCCTTGATAGAGTCCTTTCAACACAATAGTTAGCCTTTAATCACGGCGGCATGCTCGGTCTTTCCTTCAATTCGCTGCTCTACTACATACTAGCTCTGTCGATCCTCAAGAAACGCGCAGAATAGTCCTCTCGACACACGCAGCTTTCATGCCTCTGCACGCGTGTGTCGACTTCTCGCAATCAGAGGACTTTCGCGCGCTTCGATGATCGACAGAGCTAAGAGTAGAGCAGCAAAGAAAAGAACTAGCATGCCGCCTTGATGAAAGGCTACACTTAGTACGTCGTTGACGACTATTTATTCTGGTTACGTAATCAACAACAATATTCAGTTTATGGTGTGTATATTCCTTCTACAATGTGTATCGCTGCTCCTAACCACTAAATTTAAGTTCTCCTATACGCTGTAGTTACTTGCTAAACCATTTATTTTGATTCCTAGGATTTGGATTTGTTAGAAAAAACAAACAATAACTTTCAAAGAAATTCAGAGATTATGTCACCAAGCTGACGTCTTTGAACCTGAAATCATCAGTGAAGTTTGGAATATCAACTTTGATAGCTTGAATGCATTGAAATTTATTTCCTTCATTATTCGGATGCGGTATATATTGAGAATAATATCTACATGACTTGTATTCTATCTTCTTTTTTTTCTTCAGATTTCATGCTGTACTAGATCAATGTAAATCGTTTGGGGATCGTGTAGAAAAAAAAATTAGGTGTGCAGGCGAAAACAAGGTAATATTATAGAATGGCTTTGTTTACAGACTCTTATGGTGTCGTATTGACAATTGTCAGCCTGTTCCTGACTCTGATATGGTATGTGCGGAATTCCAGCAGCTGGAGATATCGCCTACCACCTGGCCCCTTTGGCCTTCCAGTCGTGGGTATCCTCCCCTATCTGGGACAGAAGAACCCTTGCATCGATGTCCTTCGAATGTCGAAGCGATACGGGACAGTGTTCGGGGGTTTTCTTGGAAGCTACCGCGCAGTGTTCCTGAACGACTACGACACCATAAAGAAGACTTTCTCGAGGACGGATGATGTCTTCAACGACAGGCCTAGGATATCGGTGTTCGAACTTTACAGCGATGGACAAGGTAGGTTCTACGATAAATTCTCCGACGACAATCGCTCCGTGGTCAATTTACTACTCGAATCGAATTCCCAACTTCAACCCTTGACCAAATACTATACCTAACCTCAATCCTAACCCTAAACCTAAACCTACACTTGAAGCCAAAAGCAACACTAACCATTTTACGAAATGAAGCCGAAAGTAAATGTTCCCGAAGCAAATGTCGAGCCACCATGAGACAGCACATTGCAAAAAGTGACGCATGGTTTCATGGTCAACATTTCTGTACTGTGCGGGAACCGGGTGGTCCGTCCCTGTATTAATCTCATGGCAATGAGAGAATTCAGTAGTCAATGGATTAAGAATACATAATTATGTGATTCAAGAAGTTATTGATAGTTATTTCCGTAAATCATCATAGACAGTGGACCACTTTACACAGAGAGATAATACATTAGTGACATGTGACCGGTGACAGTAACAAAGACAAGTGTTTTTCGTTTTCACTGGTTTAGGAAGCGTTGGGAGACAGAAATTGCCCCTATTATTTTGACAGAGTAGGAAAAATAATTCGCATCGAGAATGATGATAAATAATAGTCAGTAACAACACATATAATGCAGGCCTACCTGGACAAGCTCCAGGTATGTAGACCCGCTGCGAGTTTTGTTACTTTGCCATATTTGTTCCGTGGGCGGGGGAGGGGGCGGCTACTCCTTTTAGTGGATACGCAAATGATCTTAGAGTAAAAATTATCATTTCTTCACCTATAACGTGCTTGAAAACAACCTTTTTGTTTTCTCAAAATTTAACACGGGAACAGTTACGTAATTCAATACGTAGCAGAACCATTATGAATTACAATAATTATGTGTAAAGGACGAAGAAAGTATAAACGAATTAAAAGTTTTGATCACTCCTTGACACTAGCCATGCCAGCAGATGATATCAAAATGTGATCTCTAATACAAATAATTATTATACAGGTTCTATAGATGCATGCTTTATGCATGATTGTCCAGTCTAGTTTTTTATGTATTGTATGTGAGAACGTTTAAGAGAATAGTCAACAGTATGGTATCAAAAAGAATCTCTCCCCGGAGACCCGTTGAATTCTTTATTGCTCGATATAGGTATTTATCGTTTATTTCTAAAGAGGGGAGGAATTTGGTGATAATTTGTCTTACAATTCTGCCTGACTTTTGAAGTCAAATAGCATGTTACTGTTTTAAGGAGCACTTGTCTAGGGAACATTGAATAGATTATCTGACATCAGAGCACATTTTGTATCGATAATGAATAAAATAGGTGACAGGGGGACTCCCTGTGGGATTCCGCATGGGGCTGAAAATTCATAAGAACTACAATGATTATTTCCAAAGACATGCCTTCTTATATTTAAAAAAAAAGGCTCGAATGCATTTCCTCCATTGGGCTGAAATAATCTTACAGAGTAGAATATCCTGGTTTAAGACTCAAAGGCAATTAAGAAGTCCAAGGAAAAAACATCAGATAGCAACATCAGTTAATGGAAAGGGCTGAATTTATAAAACTAATAGTGAGAAGTACAATGTCTTATCAGGTAATTTAGATCTCTTATGATCCATAGACATTTCTCATGTTCATTTAGATTAATTTCGCTAGATTATGACGTCAAGCTTTAGTATATTAAATGAGGAACCAACGATAATCTCCTTCCATTTTCCTTGCACATCCAGGGGTTGCATGTTGCTACCTGGAAAACCACTGGAAAGAGCAACGTCGCTTCACCCTTCGCGCCCTGCGGAACTACGGCATGGGTCGTCTTCAGGGCTCGCTCAGAGATGCCATCGATATCGAGTCCTCCAACCTGATGGATGAGTTTTCTAAGATCAAGGGACCCTTTGATCCAAGTCTCCACCTTACATCGGCCGTCTGCGATATTACCTGCAAGATGGTTTTCGGGAAGCGATACGACTATGATGACACCAAGTACAAAGAGTTCATTCATAACTTAGAGAGGATCTTCGAACTCTCTGACGTGGCTGGTCAGTATTCCGAACGAAAATATGAAATGTTGTGTACAAAACATATTGAGAGTTGTACTACTAAACCTGCTATTTTGAAGGAACATTGCCAATTTGAGGATCGCCATAGAAAGTAAATTGAGACTTTTCAAACTTTCATAACTTTTTCATTTCGTAACCGATTTTGATGGAACTTTTTTTTAATTGCTTCTCTCTATCCTCTCTTTACATTAAAACGGATATTTCCCCAGGGTTTCATTCTCCTTTAAAGGGAGTTGTCTTCAAGACATTCCAGTAGACCGACAGCCAACGAGACCGACAGCTCATGAGACTAACAATGTCTACAGTGAACCCTCAGAAAAGTTTACAGAAGGCCTACGACACCGACATGTCAGTCTCGTGGGCAATCGGTCTAGAGTGCTGTCGGTCTCGTGGGTTGTAGCCGATATCTTTAGAGCTAATTTCAAATTACCAATTTTAAAATACGTCAATATTCGAACTCTCATTATTTCCTTCATAGGGATAGTCAATTACCTCAGCTGGATGAAATACGTCCCCTTCAGCGGCTACCACGTTCTCGGCGATTGCGTGCGTCATCTCGAGAACGGCCTCTTCACCAAGGAATGTAACGAACACCAGCAGGTCTTTGACCCCAGCTGCCAGCCCAGTGATCTCATCGACGCCTTCCTCCTCGAGATGCATAAGAAGCAAGAGGAGAGGGTGAACAACAATGGGAAAGATGTGGGACCAACGGGCTTCAACCGCCAACAGATGCTACATTTCATCGCCGACGTTTTCGCGGCGGGTACTGATACGACAGGTGCGTTTCCGCCATTTAGTTAATGATGACGAAGATGGTGTTGTTGATGATCATGATGATGATCATGATGGTGGTGATGAAAATGATGACGATGATGAAAACCAATTGTATAGTGTTAACGTCTTTATAGAGAAGAAAAATATACGAGGAGGGCCAGATAACTACCACATTGATGATTGTGATTATGATGAGGAGGAGGGGAGGAGGAGGAGTGTTGGGGGGGGGGGGTAGGGGAGAAGAAAATAAATAACAGCGATGATAAAAATGAGGAAGGGAGATTAAGACAACAAAGAGGATAGTAGTTCTAAAAGGATGAAAATAAAGATGTATGGATAATGACAATCAATGGCTACTGGTTGCATCTTATGATTTCTTGCTTACCCCAAACATGCCATCTTTTCTTTCTGAATTACAGCTACAACCCTCAAGTGGTCTGTCCTCCATTTAATCAAGTTCGAATATGTTCAGCGGAGGATACAAGAGGAACTTGACAGCGTTGTAGGACGGGATAGGATGCCAACCTTAGAAGACAAACCAAATCTTCCTTACACCCAAGCCTTCCTGGCGGAGAGCATACGATTCGCTTGCGCCGGCCCTCTAGGTACATGTGTTTACTTTTTACTACCATTCGTCATGTGAAAGAAAGAAGGCTCTGTCAAGGAACGCAGAGTTTAAAATAAATCAAAAGACGTGTTGTGACAGTGGATGAAATTACATATCAAACAGAGTGTCTTTGGTGGGGGGGGGGTATGTCATGGAATAATTTTTAAAGATTAATATTCGAAAGAAAAAAATCATTAAAGAAGGATCTTCCTTATATGGTACAGTAAGTACAGCGAATGCGATCTTATCAATACAATGCGATAGCAGAAAAGCAATATTTGTCCTGATTCATTACACCGCGTAATGTTCAATTTCAATCATTCCCATTCATTCACAGAAGTCGTGAGTTGAGTGCATCCAACCATCTGAGTAATCCCTTCCTCAAAACGATTTCCTCTTCCATCTTATAGGTGTACCTCACGGGGCAAAGGAAGACACAAAGCTCCACAGCTACGACATCCCTAAAGGAACCGTTATCATTGCAAACCTCTATGCAGTGCTTTACGATCCCGAGGTGTTTCCTGAACCAGCTAAGTTCAATCCTACGCGCTTCTTAGATGATGAAGGCAGACTCAAGACTTCACTGGTTGAAAGAGCACATTCTCAATTTGGAATAGGTGAACAATTTATTACGTCGCATATATATATATATATATATATATATATATATATATATATATATGGCACCCTTTGCGAACTTGTTGAGGGGGATGGTCAAGATATTGCTAGGAAAGAAAGGGGAGGAATTATTGAAACAAAGTAAACAAAACAAAACAAAACAACACACAAAAACAAACAATCGAACAAAAAAAAAATGGCTGTCTTTGCTCTTACTTTTAATATTTTATGATCTTTCCCTTCGTTAGTTCTTCCCTTTTAAGAAATCTCTGTTCTTTTTCACTTCATCTCTTTTATAATTTTTCTTCTTGTTTGTGTTCTCCGTATCATCATCACTAATACTTTGCTTCTGATTCCGATGCATGCAACTCTTAGCCCACTTATCTGTGTCATCCCAATCTCACATAAGATATATTTATTTCACTCATCAATACAAAGATGTTTAATACAGAGAAAACATCTTGGTTCTCTACCAGAAAAACAGAATGTAGTTACAAATACCAAAACATTGACATTGGTAACCATGGTAACAATGACATACCATATATTCCATTCATATATTCCATTTCTATATAATATTGCATCCACTTAGTCCAACAGTGTTATATTTTCCCAGGGCCCTCTGTCTGGGATAGCTGTTAAACAACCGACGAGGCTACCCTGATTAAATAAAACCGGAAATAAATAGATGAATAAATAAATGGACAAACAAATTAATTAATTGAATAAGTAAGATAGTGATTAATAAAATAAATACATAAATAAATACATACATGAATAAATAAATAAATATATGTTTATTCAGGAATACGGAAGATATACTTCTTTATTTTAATCACAATCTTTCCTGATTTTGAACTGAATATTAAGATCGGGTTATATTTTACTCTCATTTATTCTGCTTGATTAAAAGCATACATTGATATGTTTCTTTCTCTTTTGTTTGTAATGTGGTTCTTTCTCACCGTACAGGTCGTCGTCAATGCGTTGGTATGGAAATGGCGCTCATGGAGCGTTTCATCTTCATGACTCACATCGTTCATCGATTCAACGTGAGGGCACCGAACGGACCCGACGCAGTCGGCCTTGACGCAAGGGTTGGACTATCTTGTGTACCCCTGCCCTTTAAGATAGTACTGATGGAGCGTTAACACACCTGATAACATTATTTGTTTATTTTGTATAATGTGCGTAGCATTCGAGGCGTCATTTGGTTTCAGCTATTACCTCCGCTAATCTGCCATAATCTGGGGCTGCCATATTCTCATTTGGGGCTGTCATATTCTCAAGCAAATTGCTTACAATGGCAGTCCTTCTTCCGCAAATGATTTTATATTCGATGAATTACAATAATTTGACAATTCATCACTTTGTGTTTGTTTTTGAAAAATGATTGTTACATATACTTGTTTATTTATGATTCATTGTCAAAAAGTACTTTTGTATTTTATTTTATATATGTTACCGAAAAATGTTGTACTTATATGAATGCAGAAGAAAATAAATCAAATCAAAATCAAATCAAACAATCAAGTCCGTGAGGGCAATTAGCGCACACGCTAGTAATTCAACGCAGTGGTTTGCACTGCATATTTTTAATTCAAAGATGTCACTTCCACATGGTGCCGATGCAATTCTACGTCGACAAATGACGTTTCGCTGCAACGGGTATTATAAATTATGTCCGGTCCACACAGGGCGGTATTTCGATTGCGTTATTACCTTCGAAAATCAAAGGTATGATGGCAGTTTAGTGCATGCACCTTTAATTCAACTAAATGTTCATTTTGCACTCACTTCTTGTACGATTACTATCTCATATGGCGAGTTTATGACCGCGCCATCAGTCCCTGACGCAGGCCTACGACAGCCAAATGACGTATCATGTGCAACAGGCACTGAGTCACCAGTGTCCATGTGTATTGCATCATAATTCGCTGACAGGTTGAATGACCAACTAACACGTGTGAGGTCTCCCAGGCAGGCAAGCAGCGAAACTAGGGAGATGGGGTCTGTCCCACCATAAAATTACTCGAGCTTGGGAGATTTGTGATGATGACATTTCCTTACAGTGTAGTAGGTAGAGGGAACAAAGCATTACGTAAGAACTGCCTGTCATTAAAAGTAAAAGCCCACTCTCAGTGACTGACAAAACCTGTCATAATATAAATTTCCAAAAAGTGTCAAATTCCGCATGAGAACCAACGACTATGTGGCTTACACATTTGCTGACGTTTGGATCGCGTCAAACTTGTACGGTCATAAATTGCGTGTCATGAAAGACTGATATCGTTTATAAAGTGATTTCAAAATGGACAATGTAAACAGTACTTTTAATAACGGGCGTATGGGTTACTTGCCTTCACAGGCCCGATTAGCGCAGGTACTGATGCAATCGAAATGACGCCTCGTGTGAGCCGTGGGGTTTCAATTCATCTTTAGTTTTGTTAGAACATAGATTGCGTAATAATGGTTTGTGAAAGGCTTTACCCATGCATTTATGTGAAAAGGCGTCAGCATGCATGTTTCGTGAAGGTTTATTGAGCATTAAAAGCTTCTCTTTCACCAAGGAAAGAATCATCGTTTAGTAAATGTATTCTGTTATACATATTGACTAAATGTCTTGTAAAATTGCCCCTAAAATGTAGATGATATTCTGTGTTCTTATTAAATATTAGTCTCGTAAATTGTTAAAATATGCAACATACATGACCTTTGATTTTCCTTGAATTTTCCTTTTCTACGGATTCCGTGCGCTTGTACGCTTAAAAAAAACATGGAGGGGTTTAAACCATGGTTTAAACCAAACCTCCTTTGTGAATTCGGGCCAATGAGAGAAGCCCATGCTCGTGTATTATGAAACGGTACCTGTTGGATAATTTGCAATAATAAAACCATTTACCAGTTATCCACCATTGTCCGCTGAATGTGGCATCAGGGTGCACCGACATATGCTCCGGCGACAATTGCTCCGGTGGTGTAGTAATTTGGTCGAAGATATGGGGTTAGGGTTGTAGTTGCATTTAGGTTAGCTTTAGGGTTAGGGTTAGGTACTAGTGTTTGGTCAGGGATAAATCGACGCGGAGCAGTAGTCGCGGGAGTATTTGTCCTACAACCGGTATCTGTATTTTTTTAAATCATGTTGTCTGATTGTTTGCCCGTCAGTATATAGTATAGATAATAGTGAAGTCTATAAGGTGAAGACAGCGTCCAAAGGATTGTTTCGCTGATTATCTAAAATTAAACTACCCGATTACAAATTCTTTAAGTTAACACGACCTGTATTTGCGTAAAACTATTTATAGACTTATCTAGATTTGTATTGGCTATCACAACTCGTCCAGGAATAGCCATATATCTCTTATGCCTGGGGGTGTTTCATAAAGCTGTTCTGAAAGTTACGCATGACTTTACGAATGACTTAAATATGACAAGCCATTGGATGCTCAATCATTTTTAACTGCATCAACTAAAGTTGAACTGTGCAGATGCAGATTAAAATTCTTTAATTATAACAAACATTTTTAATGCAAAAGTATATTTTTTGACTAAATTTAATTGAGGTTCTTGGAAATACAGTCACACTTTATTAAAACATCAGGAAAAACTTTGGGCATCCTATCTGGCACTTCATATTCGAGTCGTTCGTAAAGTCATGCGTAACTTTACGAACAGCTTTATGAAACACACCCAGGCCTGGTCGTGTAAAAAATACAAGGTTGCTAGCCATATGCCGTGATTTGTGAAGCTTCTGCAATGATAAGGTACTTTGGAATGCAAGGTGCTAAACTAAGTACTTAAAATCTTCATTATTTTGTTAAAGAAAAATGAATCCTTTTCAAATTTCAAAAGTTAAATCAAGAATATCATTTTACATCTGCAACCTTTTTTCGATATAAGCTGTAATCGTGAAGTTCTCATTAATAAAGTGTCCACAATGTGCTATTTTACAACTAGTATTATCCGACTTTTAAAAAAAATGTACAGTTTCATCAAGCGTTTTGTCTGTGATTTTTACCGACAACTGTTATAAGCTACTGAAATCCTTGCATCTGATTGGCTGAGAGCAAATTTGTCAGTAAAAATCACTGACAAAACGCTTGATGAAACGCTCCCCAGATGTTTACTTTTCGCATCGGCGCTATGAGATCCCCGATCCCCCCCCCCCCCCCCCCCCCCATTTGGTCGATCCTTTTAGATTGGTGGCAAATCACAGTTGAAGATTTTTTATTTTTTTGTTCTATATTTCTTTTCTTTTTTTTTATTGATGGGAAAATGTGTACACCCCTCCGAATGAAAATTTTCTAGGGACGGGATCAGCTTTTGTTTTAGTGTGTCTTTCTAATCAATGCAGCCATGAGGAACTTGCGTTTAATACAGTCAGAGAAACGGGTTTGCGAAAGCTTTAACAAAATTCGAAACGATCAAAATATTATAAGTTTGAAGTCTGAGATCTCGAATGTGAATCTCAAAGTGGCGTACTGATCAGTCTACTTTGACGTAATTAGGGACAACTTAGATCCCATGCATTTCTTGCACACTTAAGTACGATTCATTCTCAGTTTTCCCTCAAGCACATTTTCCCTTTAGGTTGTATATCGTACTCAAAATAAATTACAATGATAATAATATTAATAACTAGAGTTGAACAAGTACCATTATAAAGGTGGGCTGTGGAACAGTTATGAAGTGAGATACTGTAATAATAATAACAATAATAATAACAATAATAATAATAATAATAATAACAATAATAATAATAATAATAATAATAATAATAATAATAATAATAATAATAATGATAACAATAATAATAATGATAATAATAATAATAATGATAATAATAATAAACCGTTCTTGTATAGCGCATATCACATAATGATATAACGTCCCTATGCGCTTCTAAAGGGTTTGCATATTATTACCCTGGCTTTAGCTTCGGCAGCCGTAATCAGCGCACAGTGCATTTCAACATGTTCAAGGAATAAATCCTGCCAGGTACCCATTTAACACCTGGGTGGAGAGTGGCAAATGTGGATTAATGTCTTGCCAAAAGACGCTAGAGCCGGGCTGAGATTCGAACCCTCAACCCTTGGATTGAGAGTCAAGTGAATGAACCACTATACCACTACACCTCCACCTCCACCTCCATCTGTAGTAATAGTTAAAGTGAATGGGACATGCACAATCAATTCTAGTCTATTTCAAACATTTTTTTCAATATTCGCCCCTATGCACGTACTTGTCGTCTATGGTACTTGTACGTGGGCGTACGCGTGCGTTAGAAAAATAATTTAGAAATCATTACAGGATTAATTAAAATTATAAAACATTCAAAACTTAGTCATTTTCATGATGTATTAGTCATTAACGCTCGAGCATGCACGCAAGCGCGGAAATTTTTGAAATTCTTAAAATGGCCTGAAACATGCCCACAATAATTGATCCTAGACCATTTTTATAGTTTTTAAACCTTCACCGACGCGCACGTACGCGTGCGCAGCCTATATTCAATATAATTATTATGTAATTAACTTGAATCATACCAAATATGGTTAGGTTATGAATTTCTATTGCAGATATATAACGTAGCATATGTATAATTTTTATCTAAATAGCGCCTAGATGACGTCACGATGCGATAACTATGTTGAATAGTAAGAATGCCGAGACAATAGCCATATCTACCATTGTACCAAATTTGAGTACATTTGAACAACCTGTTTTAGAGATATTTTGCGTGAGAAAAAAATGGGTAGAAATAAAAATAAATAATCATAAAGAAAGACAATTCGAACGAAAATGAGAGGTGGTCTGTACTTGAAGTAAAGCCCACCTAATAATCGGGTCTTATTTAACCGGGTCAGGCACATCAGTATTAATAATGTTCTTCCTGCGGGCCCTGCAGTTATTATTACCCCAGCATTGCCAGATACCCATTTACACCTGGCTCGAGAGGGACACATGGATAGCGTGTTATGATTGGTCCTCTAAAAACAAAAAAAAAAAAACAAAAGACCTTCCTAGTTAAAACAATCGAAAATTATTCTTAAGAATTTGTTGTGTTTAAACGAATTGCTTGTGACTTCAATGGAAATATATTTATTTGATATTGAATGGCCTTGACAACCAGTTGCCGACTGCTGATAACCAAATAGAGATTGACGAAAACCTGTCTTTGAGATCTCAGACAACCAACTACCGACCAGTGGTTGTCGGAAGTCGGCAACCGGTGGTTAGGCCAGTGAGACCATGGCTCAAACCTCCAGCCGACCAAAGTCATGAAAATGCCCCGACAACCAGTCGCCAACCCCTGATAACCTTTTAAAAAATTGAGAAAAACCTCTTTGCGATCTCAGACAACTAACTACCGACCAGTGGTTATCGCAAGTCGACAACCGGTGGGTAGGCCAGTGAGACCATGTCTTTAGTCATGTACAGTGGACCAAGTGAGTTTGGGCGATATCTTGGGCATGAAGTTCCACTGTTATATCAACACATGACTGTGTCCTTTTTCCCCATTTCCTGAGACTTTGAGACAAGCAGACCGTTGATTTTCATGATTTTAGGTGCTGTTCGAGTCAATTTTCTTCTTGCTCAAATCAAAGACAAAGTTCAACTTTTTCAAAGAGTAAGAGGTGATTTTCAGTGCCCCTTTCTCTAAAAGAGAAAAAGATACTTTCCCTGCATTCAGCTTTACTTTTTGAGGGAATTGTGGCACTTGCAGAGAGTCTATGAATTCAACATGAAAGAAGAAGGAAACCAGTATGACCGAAATAATGGGGAAAATGTTATTTTCTGAATTTTCATAATTTTATGAATGATTTCCCATCTTGGAAAGAATAAAGATCGATAGGTGTATTCATATATGGGATAGGGAGAGTCCACTGACGCCGATGCAGATGTACCAACTGCATTGTCCCTGTTGTGTCTGAGAAACAGAGAAACTGATCAAGAGTGAGCGAGAGACAGAGAGAGACATAGAGAGAGACAGAGAGAGAGAGAGACTGAGATACAGAGATAGAGACACTGACAAAAGAGACAGCGACAGAAAGAAAATTGGAGGGGACTGTTGTGATATTGTTTGACCAAAATTGTTCGAATATGTCGTATTCCTTTATTTCTATAGATATCCTTAGGTTGTTTGATTTTATTCTTTATTTTTCTTTTGGATCTTAAAGTCCTCATGCAGGTAATTTGTTTGAGAGGGGCCTACAATCTTAAAATCAGTGAACGAAATACGTTCATAAAATGTCCCCCCCCCCCTCCTTCCAATTTCTTTCAAATCCTAAGTTTGAAATTACAATCTCAGCTAAAATAATCCAATTGTTTTTAATTTCTTGTAACTTTATGTAAACTCCAATTATCA
Organism: Heliocidaris tuberculata; assembly: GCA_025618425.1. Lineage (NCBI taxonomy): Eukaryota > Metazoa > Echinodermata > Echinoidea > Camarodonta > Echinometridae > Heliocidaris > Heliocidaris tuberculata. The sequence continues at coordinate 7,558,758 of CM046837.1, forward strand.
CGGCTCTAACAAAATGACTTTGAAGCCGGTCCAAAGTCAATTAAATGGACACATATTAAAATAAGCATTGCCGTAAAATAGTTAGTCAATCAGGAGAGACAGAGACTTATGACGTAAGAGAGAAACAATGGGGATATAAAAATGTAGGTCATTTCCTTTAGTGCAGTTTATCAATTTAGCTTATTATAGACAGAGAGGTCAACATACTGGGGAGCGTTTCATCAAGCATTTTGTCAGTGATTTTTACTGACAAATTTGCTCTCAGCCAATCAGATGCAAGGATTTCAGTAGCTTATAACACTTGTCGGATTAAAATATCCGACAAATCCTTTCATGAAACGCTCCCCTGATGATTTAAGGGAGAAACAGGGGGGGGGGGGGGATATAAAGGTGATATAAAAATGTTGGTTATTTCCTTTAGTGTTGTCTATTTATTTATCTTACCCTTTTTAATGACGAAGTCTTCAATTTCCTATTCTATGAATATAGCATACACGTACATACTATGGTTCTTATATATAAAGTTTAGGAACCGAAGTAGAATTTTACTTCAATTAGATCTGACTGGTGCTTAAACGTTAACGTTGCATGGTCGAAGTCTCTGTTTGATGAAAGTTGAATATTGAAAAAGGTCGTTGTAAAAGAGCATGAGCTTTAACTTAGAGCTACACTGCCATAAACGATAAACGGGGGAAAGGGCATGCATTCATCTTAAATATTATGCTCAGAAGTATGCGGACTTCTCAGTGAATCCTGAAAATATATATATAGCCAGATTCCGTTATTCCTACGAACTGTCAAGCTGATCACCAGCAGTAAGAAAAAAAAAATCGTTGTCAAAATAATTGATACAACCATTAGGCAAAGTGTTGATTTCTATCCTTTTAATTCCCCAGTTATAGGTGGAATCGATCTTATCTCTTAATACGAAACAGACAGTAAAAATAATTCATTGTTTGGATCACTAAGTGATTATCGGAACTACACGTGATTGCCATTATCAAAAGGATTAACTTCACTCCCTGCATTGAAACACAGAGCAAGTTTGTCATTTGAACTCAAACGATGGAGTATATGCTAGACCTCCACGCTGTTTTCCTCACCATCCTGAGCTTGGTGCTCTCGGCGCTGTGGTTCGTCCGAAGCTCATGGCGTTACCGACTTCCTCCAGGCCCTCGAGGGCTACCCCTCCTAGGAATCCTGCCTTACTTGGACAGCCGGGATCCTGCGGCCGATGCACTGAGGATGTCCAAGAAATACGGGAAGGTGTTCGGGGGAAACCTGGGTAGCTACCGGGCGGTCTTCCTCAATGATTACGAGACGATCAAGGAAGCTTTCACAAGAACTGACGATGCTCTCAACGACAGACCGAGGATTTCATCTCTGGAGCTCTACAGTGACGGTAAAGGTAAGGAATATGCTAAATAAAAGGGGGGGGGGGGGGGAACTCAACAATTTTTAATTTTAAGGGTAATTTTGAATTCTGAATGAAGACAAATTTATTCCCAGGGTATCTTCTAAATTTCAAAACTCTAATTGGGTTATATCCACCAAACAATTTAGGTAGAAAATATTTAATAGCTGAATAAAAAAAAAAAAACCTGAAATAATATATGAAAACCTAGTTTTCTCATTCATGGGGCCATGTTAGTTTTTCCTTTCAATGAAAACGTATTTTTTCAAGCAGAATTTCCCTAGTTTGTTTAAAGTTTGCTTGTCTAAAACAACTCAAAAAAGGAATGTTCAACAATCTATAATTACTTGATTCAATTTTTCTCGAATGGAAATTCCACCACCAGAACTTATAATTAGCTTTAATTCATAATGTAACCATGGTAACCACGTAACATAACACAACATGGTGTACACACCTACGGTGCCATTCTGAGTCACATTGTGACCGAGATTATGGAAAATTTCATTTCTAGTATTTAACTTAACGCAAGTTTCTACTCTTAAATTTCCTAATGATACAATTGGTGTAACCTTAAGAAATACATTTCCTTAATGTCGTTTGTTGTTGTTGTTGTTGTTGTTCATGGTCGTGTACTATTTTCTTTCAAAGATCATACTTTGGTTGGTAATGGTTTTAATTTATAGATTGTATTGAGAAATAATAGTTAATTACTGTACAAAATGTAAAAACACAGAAAACCTTTGGCTGAAATGCAATAATGTCTGGTGATCAAAAATTAGGAACCGAATACTTCGGCACTATGCATGTTCATATGTTTAGCTCATTATTTTTCATCACAAAAATGGCTCAAAATTTAGTGTTAGATCGATAATTTAGGATCAGTTATAATTGGAATACGCCTGAATTACTGACAACAGTACAGTCAGGATATATATATATATATATTCTCGTTTTGAGAGAATATGATAAGATTAAAAACATATGAGAGAGGAAAAAGCAATTAGAGAAAACAACAGACATACAGAGAAAGAGAGGGAGAGGGGGGGGGGGGTGCGAGCGTCCGATGAGGGTACGGTGCGATAGATGAAGTTTAAAGGTTTGTCATGTTTGTGTATTAACGATTACCACTGGGATTACATAATATGTAGGCCTAAATACTCAGGAAGATAAACATGATAAAGAGAAATAGAGAGAGAGAGGGGGGGGGGCAGAGGGAGACGGAGAGAAAACGAGGGGGTGCTCCATAGAAGGAGTGGAGGAAGATAAGGGTGTAGGAGATACAGATAAGGAAGATAAATAAACGGAAGAAAATCCATTTCTGGTTATTCATATATATATCATGTGTTGTGGTCTAGTGGATAAGTCACCGGACTGTAAACCACAAGGTCCGAGGTTCGAATCCCTGCCACAACACTAACGTCCTGTTCTGGCAAGAAATTAATCTACATTTGCCACACCCTAACCAGGTGAGGTAAATGGGTACCTGGCAGGAATTAATTCCTAGAAATGCTATAGAGCCGTAATAGCAGCCTTGCTAAAGCAGGGGTAATAGTAAATTGGAGAGCGGCGGGAGTGTCAAGTCTGACAGACATGTGCCCTATACAAGAACCCACTATTATCATTATTATTATTATTATTATTATATGTATTTACTGGGTTTTTTTTAATGTATAATGCAAACCTGAAACATAACTCTTTGCATCGTATGTTGTTCGCAGTATACTGTCATCTACGTTATGTGTTATTGATAAATTCGATTCGATTCATTTAAATTCGATTCAATTTAATTCAATTCAAATCAAATTATATCAAATCAAATCAAATCAAATCAAATCACATCAAATTGAATTAAATCAAAGACAGTGTCGTGCGGTGACATAATTCTCAATGGCTCTCGGAGAAGCACTAGGACACCAAGAGGAATAGTATAAGAATCAAACGTCATTGTACTTGTTTATCTGAACTCGCGTTTCTTGTAGTCTGCGGAATGCATTACAGAAAATTTCTTCTTGTTTAGTCATGTTCGTGTGGCGTTTTGCAGCTAAAGTGACAAATCCAAATTTGTGAGCCAGACAAGGGCATCATCTGACACAAGATGGAGTTCCTTGATGCCTCCTGCGAACCTTGTCAGCATGCAGCCATCGATGATGTGCGATAACGTCTGGTCTGGGTGACCACAGTTGCATGATGCACTCTCTTTCTATTTCCACTTGTGGAGGTTGTGCCCAGTCCTGGCATGTTCGTTGCGGATTATGTTAAGAAAGGTCCACTGACGTCGGCTTAAGTTGGAACCGGGTTGTAGGTGACGGTGGGATTTGAAACCAGCAAAAAAAAAAAAAAAATAAGAAGATAGCCAGGATTCTGATTGGGATACTTATTGAGCACATTGCTATTTATCAAAACCATTGTTTGACCTAGCATGCTTAAGACTGAACTCACTTTCACAGTTTTTGTGAAAGAGTTAGGGTTAGGGTTAGGGAGAACTTTCCTTATTCCGTATTTCTTTTATTGCTATAACGGTAGTGATGATCATAATTATCATCATGTTTTGTCATGTTTATTTAGTGATATTAAATTAATGTTCGATGAACCAAGGGTAGATTGTTTGAGAAGAGATCATGGTCGGATGTATGCTCGTTACAGAAACATCTGAAATGCCCGATAGTTTGCTCAAGTTTGCAGAAACCATGCGAACTAGACAAACATGACAAAAATGGGTCATGGTCTAAAATCCAGAATAGTGAAAACCAATTTTATTTTATGTTATTATATTGAATGCAGGGGTGGCATGTTGTTTCTACAAGAACCACTGGAAGGAACAACGTCGATTCGCCTTGAAGACACTCCGAAACTACGGTATGGGGCGCCCTCAAGGTTTCATCCGAGATGCCGTTATGAATGAAGCTAGCCATCTTCTGGAGAAGCTGTCGACTCTGAAAGAACCTTTCAATCCCTCCACCGTCATCAGCATGGCAATCTGTAATGTGACATGCAATCTGGTGTTTGGAAGGCGGTTTGACTACGAGGAGAAGGAGTTCCAGGACTTCGTACACGCACTGGCGAGAGTCTTTGAGCTCGCAGACACAGCAGGTAATTAGGGAATTGATCTTGACTGATTGGAGAATAACGAACCAGCAAAGGTTCATAGATACAGCTCCAAATTGACAATTAGGAACAGAATAATAATTGTTCACTATGATGGTCGCTAATCTACCAGAATAGTAATTCTTGACTAATTATTGACCTTTAGTCTAACAATTTTTCGTGTTTAATCTTTTACTTCTTCAGTTGTTTGGGGAAAAAAGTGATAGATCCGACACTATTTACTAGGCCGAACGAATCATCTACAAAACCACATTCACTGAAGTGTTAGTGGCTATCATTAGCTTAAAGGAACCATTATTACTTATCGTCATCAATCTTTATTCCTTAATCATGTTGCGTTCATAGGCGTGGTAAACTACCTCCGATGGATGAAATACATTCCCTTCAGTGGATATTATGCCCTCGGCGATGCAGCGCGCCACCTAGAGGCGGGTCTCTTCACAAAGGAGTCCCTCGAGCACAAGAGAACCTTTGACCCTTCATCAGAACCACGTGATCTCATCGACTCTTTCCTATTGGAGATGCATAAAAAGAAGAAGGAGATTCAAAATAACGGGCAGGATTCTGCGTCAACAGGTTTCAACGACAAACAATTGATTCACATGATAGCGGATATTTTTGCTGCTGGTACAGACACAACATGTAAGTTCAAGTTAAAAAAAAAAAAACCCAGCAAAAATAAAACAAGTGTAAAGAAACTCACAAAAAACATACATCCAAAAATAATTTTCGGTTTTTATTTGTGAAACAAACGTACAAAGCAGTATTTCATGTTTAAACTTAATATCTAAAATTGTATTACGCATTTAGTTTTTATCAAAGACTCGAGATAAAAGATAACTCGTTGAACTTACATCAAGAGAAACATTTCTCCAAATAAAAGTAATTTGTAGATAATTGCAACAAAGGTGCTAAAAATATGGTGAAACTAATTATTGTAAGTTTATTGGTTTAATTTGGTGTTCTATTCCTTTCAGTGGCGTAGATATGCAAAGGGGAATGATGGATAAATAATTCCCAACTAATGATATTATTCGTGACTACGCCACTTAACCCTACCATTATTTCCTTCTCCATTCCTAAACAGCGGCGTCAATGAAATGGACGTTGCTGCACTGCATCAAGTATGAGCCTGAACAACGAAAAGTCCAGGAGGAACTCGATCGCGTGGTTGGTAGAGATCGGTTGCCCACACTCGAAGACAAGCCTGACTTGATCTACACTCAGGCTTTCTTAGCGGAGAGCGTCAGATGTGGATGTATTGCCTCTTTTGGTATGACAAGCGCTCTATATTCATACTTAGTATCGAATCTGGTCAATTATTGAAACAAAAGCAGTAGAGCAAAAATGATTATTTATATGATTTGGTCTTGATGTTATAAAAATAATAGATGAGGGGCTATGATTTTTCAAAGTATTTTTGGCAAAATACAAAAAATATGCTAGGACAGTGAGATCGTTTGTCTCATGACTATGATGACGTTCTCAAACCAATTTTGTAATTATGTTTTGTTTACCCTGGGTAGCCTCATCAGAATTAAATACTGTTCTCCTTGAGGGCCCTACATATTATTACCCCCGCTTTAATATAATAACATAATCGAAAGGAAAACAAAAAATAACATACAGGCAGGAGAATTTAAATCATATGCAACATACATGACAAGATTTCCCTTAAACTTCTATCACTAGAAATTGTAAAAGACAAACCCTTACCATGTCTACCTTTAACACGATTGCAAAAAGTTAAGGAAAATCGACGTACAAGGCGATGTCAATAGCCTCATCCATCATCTATTGAAATGTACGAACATTACAATGACGTATTACGTAATCCGAACATGATTTCTTTGGTATACACGATAGGTTATTGAAAAAAGCAAATGAGTTGATTTCTCGAAAGTCTTTGCGATGACGTTCAGTATAATATTATGTATATCCAGCTACCTCTAAAATAACAATTTATCTGTTTATCTATCTATCTACTTGTCTAGCTGTCTGTTCATCCACTATCTACCTGTCCAAGTCTGCAGAACGTTCTTACTCTCACGATACCCTTCTTTATTTCAGGTGTACCGCATGGCGCTAAAGAGGATACCACGTTCTGTGGCTACGACATTCCCGAAGGAACCGTGGTCTTGCCGAACCTTCACGCCGTCGTCCACGACCCGACGATGTTTCCCGATCCAGATCGTTTCTATCCACAAAGATTCATTGACGACGACGGACAACTGAGGGCGTCATTGATTGATCGTACTAACTGCCAGTTTGGGATTGGTAAGAGGTTTTCTGTTTCACAGGGGCATTGCGAACGGTTTGATTTGATTTGATTTATTTTCTTCTGCATTCATATAAGTACAACATTTTTCGGTAACATATATAAAATAAAATACAAAAGTACTTTTTGACAATAAATCATAAATAGCAAGTATATGTAACAATCATTTTTCAAAAACAAACACGAAATGATAAATTGTCAAATTATTGTAATTCATCAAATATAAAGTCATTTGCGGAAGAAGGACTACCATTATAAGCAATTTGCTTGAGAATATGGCAGCCCCAGACAAATATTATGAAATAGCTAAAACATGTTTAAATAAGCAGAATGGATAAATAATTGAAATCCTAAATTAAAAGCATATTAATGATGATGTTGATGATGGTGATGATGATGATGATGATGATGATGATAACGGTGATGATGATGATGATGATGAAGAGTTGACACAGAAATTTTACCTTGTATATTCAGATAGTAACATCGTTTTAACTTTGGCTTTAAATGAGTAAAGGGAACAACAGGATTTAATGAATTCTGGGAGAGAATTCCATAGGTCTGGACCATGGTGTCTTATTGATCTATGGGCAATCAGTAACTTTGGGTTGACTAGATGAAAATTGGAGGAATTGCAAGTAGGGTAGGAGTGAATAGTGTTATTTAAATTATAAAAGTTTTGAAATGTAAGAGGGAGCAAGTCATTTAGATACTTAAATATGAACAGTAAACTTTGTAGTGAATTGATCACTGGCGTAGCCAGGATTTTTCAAGAGGGGGGGCCAAGGCGAGGGAGCGAAGCGACCGAGCGGGGGAGGGTGTGGGAGGGGGCATCCCCCTCCCACGGTAGGAAAAATTTTTAAAACCAGGTCATGAAAATGGCATTTTCTGCACCCTAAAATTCTATTCTGGTGTAACCTACTTGAGAAGTGACAGATGAAATAGGATTTTTTTTTTCTCTACTCCGCTGGAATGAATTGTAGTGGAAGGATTACCACTCCTTGGGGCTCCAGAATTCCAAGCAATACGCAAAATTACATGTAGTTGGTGTGTATAAATAGCTGTACCAGTGTACATACGAAACGTTGAAACCCGTGTTTTCGGATAGGAAAATATACAGACTAACAACCAAAAACCCACACACAGACACACTGACTATTGACTAACATATGACTAAGAGGACGCCCTTTCTCATGGAGTGGAATTTATATCTCATCTCAAGCGGTAGTCTCATTTGAAAACACATGCAACATCTTTATTAGGTGTATGTAAAAGACTTTAGCAATTTATTTAGCTGCCTTGTTTAGCTCTTTATCTCATTTTCTCGGTTAGAGGTTGTTCATTAGTTGCCTAATTCGTATATACTACACGAATCCAGCTACGTACTCCTTCATTTAAGTACTGAGGAATTATATAGTTTGATTAATTTTTGTAACCAAAATGAACATCAATGTGAGTATTTAGCACGGAAAAATATTAGAATTACATCGTGTAAAGAGTATAGAGATCACAATTTGTAATAAAAACATATGGAAATAATGTAATTACACATAGAGAACGGGCTAAACAAAGTCTTCATACAACCAAGTCAAGCGCACATGATTTGCCACATGTGAAGGCCGTTTTTGTCATTCAATTTAGTGATAATAGATTTGACTCAAAACTGTAAACATCAAAGCAGAAAGCATCTCGTCCGATGACTTACTAGTATATAAAATACGACTTGAACAAAGAATGAAATTGTATCTTTTTTGAATATTCCTCTATAAAATCGAACTCTACCTTGAAAAACAGTGTTTTGCTTCTCCTCGGATGAAGACCATAAAAATGATATAACGGTGACATTGTTTTCGTATAAAAGCAATGTTGGCTACCACAATGATAACTCTTAAACAAACTCAAGATTTACAAAACGAAGAAAATGGTTATTGCCTCCATCGGACATATACCCATTCACAAAGAGAGGTTTATATTCGGCAAGAATAACTGATACGCCTCTTCATCATTCTGAGTACAATTTCTTTCAACTCTCGACAAACTAAAAGAAATATAAATGTTCTGTTACCAATCTACTTAGTCAATGTTGTTAACAAAGTTTCGGGGTTATGATTTGGAAAGGAACAGTTTTTGCTGGAAATGAAAGCAGTGTTTATTTTGTTTACTTTTTTGGTAATATTTCCATTTTATTTTTCCTTATTTCGATTGTAAGGTAGGGGTAGGGTAAGTCCTAGTAAGACCAGCATGTGAAAAGGAAATTAGTTTTTTTTTTTTTTTTTTTTTTTTTTTTTTTTTGCTCTCCGATCAACAGGGGGGGCCATGGCCCCCTTGTGCCCCCCCCTGGCTACGCCAGTGGAATTGATGTCGAATACTGTTAGAGTTTTCAGTTGGTAAAATATTGGTCTGGTGTGAGATAAATATGGTGAACCGGTACATAATGCGAAGCGCTTTCTTTTGCAATAAGTAAATAGAGTTGATTTTTGTTTTGTTGGTGGTGGCCCATACTAAATTGCAATATGTTATATATGGTAATATCAATGAATTATAAAGCATAATGAGCGTTTTACAAGGGACAAATCTCTTTACTTTATAAAGTATACCAACATTCCTAGAAATAGAAGTAGTTATATGACGTATATGTTCATTCCAATTTAAATTTTCATCGATAATGACACCCAAAAATTTTGTTTGTCTCTTTCTTTCTAGAGGTACATTATCTATAAGTATGTTGTAAGGAAAATCAATGACATGAGAATTTACGTGCTTGAAATACATGAAATTGGTTTTATCTAAATTAAGGGACAATTTATTGCACTTAAACCACAAAGATAACTTTGGTAACTCATTATTAAGTGTATTTAGTGGTAATGGTGGTGGTGTTGTTGTTGTTGGTGGTGGTGGTGGTGATGCGTGTGTAGGGGGGATGACACTACCCATGCAAGATGTCCATCAACAGATACATTAATTGTCGGTAAATTTTAAACTTTAAGTTTTGACATTTTTGACACTTTTTTTAAAAACCTTTGCCAATGAAAAAAGGTGGATTACCTTTCTTCTTTTTTTTTTTTTTAAGTTGTCGACAAAATTGATCCGAACCTCCTCCTCCTATCTCATCCCTTTCACTGGTCCAGCGGTGTATGGTCAGGTCATCATTCATCTCCTCTCTTAGCCTTAAATTAATAAAAAATAAAATCAAAACAGAACAAAACCAAACAAACACCCACCAAAATCGATTGTGATACTTGTCCTAATTATCAATAATTCGTGATCTCTCTCTCTCTCTCTCTTTCTGTTTTACTATACAACATACATTTATTCATTAGAATTTTGTTTTGTTTTGAACCAGGTCGCCGTCAGTGTGTAGGAATGGACATGGCTCATATGGAACGGTTCTCATTGCTCACCAACATTCTCCACCGGTTCACCCTATGTGGACCCGATGGGCCGGATGCAGTCACAGTGGATGGAGTAGGAGGCCTTACTCGTAACCCTAATCCTTATGAATTGATCGCCAAACCTCGCTGAATGTATTATGATACATTATGTATGGCTTATATACGATAAGGGGTACTAACTTAGGTGTCATTTTGGGTCTTCCATTTTTGAAAACAGGCAAGGGCAGACTGGAACTAAAATTCGATGGGGGAATTTCGAAGCGACCGGCCCTATTTGTTGTTGACCGGCATTCTTTTTATTTTTATGACGGGCCCTTTTTAACCAAACTTTTGACCCTCCCCGTTCGGGAGAATCACTAAACTCAACATGGCCAGTTCGACACTGAATACCTCTGTTATGTAAATACTGCAATAATTACATGATTACTGTTTTTTTTTTTTGTTTTTTTTTTCATTAAAGGCATGTACATATGTTTTTGGCAATTGTATGGAATACTTCGTGCACATATCCTGTAGATTCTGACGTAAACTGAAGAGAGCCGGCTACATATCGGTGTCCCATAGGTTCGTAATCGTTAGCCACAGTGTCCTTTTGTTAGGGTTGGGATTGGCGTTTACAACAGAATCTATATGCTGACCCAACAAGGATTGGGGACACCTCATGAACATGTACTTTTAGAAAAGATTTGGGATACCTCATGCTCATGTACTTTAAGCAAGGACTTTGGGGCAATTCGTGCACATAGCAAAGATAAAGGTACCTCATGCACGTTATTACGGGTTTAACTTTGTTGGAAATAAGTTTTCAAGCTAATTAAATATAACAGTTTTGTATGCTTTTTAAAGTTCCAGTCACGGCGAAGCTATCCATTGAGGACGGTATTTGAGGTCTCTATTCCAAAGTTACACGGGACTTATTATCAGTAATCATGATATCACTGTGTCGTCACCAGTGCCTTAGCCAAAAGAGATATCTTGGAGATATCTTGTCTACCTAAACAAATACAATAACTATAAGTGTACCGTTGTCATTATTGCATGTTAATCTGATTTGCAAACTTAAGTGTTGACCAGTGGCGTGACGTGGGTCCTTCCATTTAGGGGGTAGTAGCATCATGGGTAGTAAGTACCAGATTTACTAGACAGGACCTACATAGCTAAAATGCGAGAAAACAAGGCTAGCAAGAAGGAAGAGGGTGTATAAAGGATCATGACAATATTCTTTCCAGGTTGCCATGCACCCATCTCCCTTTCTCATTTTTTTCCTATCCATTTTGACTTCCTTTTTTCATCCACCATTCGATGGAGGGGGGGGGGGGGGGGGTCACGTGCCCCGAATCCATGTAGATACGCCACCGATAATTGTGTTTACATTATCATTGATGTGCTAACTGATCGTCTGTTAGAATCCATAATGTTAATTTTGAAAATGTCGAGAACGAATTAGAACAACACAATATGAATATTTAAACCCATATTCTTCCATGTAATTATCCCCCTGAAACAATTGACACCGGATATTGCTTACTTAACCATTAACTATGCCCCTGTTAAACATGTTAATCTCAATTTTGAAGAAGCACGCTCTCGTCGAAGCTTTATATCTTCTATCGTTTAAACTCTGTATCTATTGATTTAGGGTTCTGCAGTGCTCTTGTGTTTGTTTAAAGTTGATTATAGCAAGCCACATATGATTTATTGTGTATTATCCAAAACTACTTTATCATTTTTATTTTCTTTGTATGATATGCAAAATAAAGTTCAACTCTGAAGTTTGAACCTTCTCGTTTACTGTTGTTACTAGTATTTACAAGAAAGAAGAGAATTATACATAATGGAAAACTTCTATAGATGTCAATTTAGAGTGTTTTGAATCCACTTTGAAACAATTACCTTTTTATCTAGTACTTAGTACTTGATATAAAAATGTATATGAAGCCTTGATATAATGGTATACTATGTTTTTTAACGCAGTAAAGGATCATGCCACATTTAAAAGAAAACGCATTCGTAATAACCGATGCCCATGGGTCACGTGAGAAATGATTCCTTTAATGAATACTAGTGACTATTTGCATAAAAAAGCTATTAATTCAAAATTCCAAGATATGTGGGCTGCATCGACCTGGCAAAGGACGTATATACAGGCACAGATAAACAATAATGCCGGCAACTCTGGGGTAATTTGGTCTTTGCTGAAAAAATATTTGTAATAATAAACCTAATAAAATATATTGAACTATGCCTCCGTTTATGAATATGGAACAAGCTGTAATATTGCCGAGGCGTAAATAGAAACAAGCCCCGAGTTTTATAATGCCATAAATTTTAGTACAGAGTAATATCTATTTATTTACTACATAAGAGTTTACCGCCAACTTTGATTTACTGCTAATAATCATCAAGTAATAAATGTTGATCATTAACCAAATGTGCTATATAAATTGACATTATGTAAACACAAGGAGAAAACTAATGATACCTTTAAACTTTGATTCCCTCATAAATAGATAAAATGATGACAGGAATAATGTGGTATCGAAATATATCAAAAGGTTATCGTTTTACTAAGGTGCAAACCAAACATGGCAGCACAGACTTATCGGGATATATCCCCATTTCCATGAATGATTAATAACTTAGGGTATATTGATTTTCTTTCGTTTCAAGCTGGTACTGTTGATTAAAAACGTAATAATATAACAAACGCACAAACATAGTCAACGCATTGGACTAGACTGGACCAGGCGCACATGAACAAAAGGAAACAAAAAATGTGTGTGGTGAAAATGTACAGATTTTAATAATACTTCAAGCTAACAAACAAAAAAGACGTAAATACTGTGCATCCAGCACTAATTTAAATGTGCTAATCATATCAGCAATCATACTAGCATGACTAGAGTTTGGCCAATTTTTTAAACATGTATATCTTCATAAAGGTAATAATTATATTTAATAATGTGAGATTGGTATAGGGTCTTTTTTTTTTAGAAATAAAGATGATCGATATGAATATCTGAATTTTACACTGTCTTAACACTTAAATTAGCAAAAGAATGGTTAAATGTCAGTACATGTATTTGCATAATTAGATTCAATATTCTGAAATGCAGTATATTACAAGCCACAATGATTTTCTAAACTTTATTTGCATGTTTTGTGAAGGAACTATAGATGACTCTACAGGAAAAGGGTAGAGTTTAAAGACAATGATTGCTATTCAGTCTCAACGTTTACAGGATTATATACATGTAGCGTATAATTATACATTATAGTAAGAACGGAGTCATTTCTCTCCGTCAAATATCTTACTCATGTCTCTCTCGCGCTTCCCATCCACTTTCTTCTCTTTTAACGCATATCATCATAATTTCGATAATGTGCAATTATTATTTTGTATTAGTCATCAGTGTGATAAATACGTGCATTTCATTTAGCCACCTCCCGTTCACGCCTTTTACGCCCTTTACGGCCTTATCATACTTGTTTATGTTAATTGTGCTATTTTGCTGAACATAGATTGCCACGATGATTAATTGCTGCTGGCGAGATGATCGCACGGGGTGACGCCGCAGATATGAAGGAAGAAGCTTAAAAAGGAACCAAATTGATTTTTCACGATCATATTCGGCTTAAATATTCATATTTGAATGACAGCGCCGTAAAAACCAAAAACAACAACAACACACTAATCAAATTTAGAACTTGGCATTTATTTGCGCAAGCCAATTTTTATGCACTTTCATCATAGTCATGTAATATCTTATTTATGTATGATGTACAGTGTTGGAGATGTGTTACGGAATTCTATTCTTCGGGGGGGGGGGGGAGACGACCTACTGTTATACTCCCCCCCCCCCCCCCATCAAAAGAATTTCCGGCATATTTCCGCCAATGATGGTGTAGATGTCAGGAGTCACTCGAGCGTAAATGCTATCCACATATTATGTCATCCGATTGCACAGGCACTCATCTATAAGAAACTAAAAACCATAGTGAATTTTTCAGTGTTCACTTTCCGTATGTCTAAATATCATAATATACAGGTGAAAACCGTTTGTTCCAACAACATCATGCTGCCGTACTAGAGTGACTGATGAGTTTTATGTTATATCTCTTTCTGCCTCCCTAAGCATGCTAAGGTTCACGGTTCAGTAACTGCGACAGCTGAGCGACAGTAAATATTTCACTCTATAATTTCTCTCGTTTTGAAGGATAGGCTGGCATGGGCATTTGAAAGATATCCTGGGATTGTGGATACATGCTCAAGTCATTATTTTTTTGCAATTGTCTATTTCTCTGCTCCAATGGCTGTTGAATAATTCTTTCATTCTCATACACGTTATGGAAGGTTGCATCTTTCCCTATATCTTTGGGCATTTCTGACGGAACATTATCAGAAATAGGGTCCAAGTATATGTTACTTGAACTACTCCAAGAGCTGGCGGGCGATGAGTTGGTGTAAGAGGAGCAGTTGTCGCTCAGTTCACAGGGCGTTAAGAAAAAAGAACATGCCTGCTTATTGGCTTTTACATCACTTAAAATGCGATCTTTAGATTTTAAAACCGATTCAAAATGAGGAACATCATACACGTGATCTTCATCTGAATTAAAATCATTCATGCAGCCTGGACGGTTCGTCGATAATTCACGAATGAAATTGTTCATGTTTCTTTCATTTTCTTTCTTTAGGTGTCTGTACATAATGACTGAGATGAAGACCACAAGGCATGACACGATTATGACAATACCAATGGCTCCAAAGAATGAAATAGTAATGCCTGGCCATTTAGAAGAGGGTTTTGGAGGAGATGGTTGTCGGAATATTGATAATTGTTCCGATTCATTCGAAGCGGATGTAATGTGAGACGGGTTTACAGCGAAGGTTGCAGAAGAATAGGGCGAAACATTGGTTGAAAAAGTGTCCAGTTGTTCTTGAACCACGTCAGTAACAAAAGTGGTTTTTGTGATGGTTGATTGTTGATTAGCAGTTGACAAACCAATCATTCCGGATGTGTCGTCTCTGTTAAAACGTTTTAACAGACGTACAGAACCAATATGTGTTATATTACAAATGGTCACCATACAATAAACTGATTTGTTATAATCTTCTAGAGATAAATTTTTCAAACTTAAACGTGAGCTGAAAGATGACGTTTGCATTGGCGGGATGTCAGTGATACCCTCTGTTAACTCGCGCTCTCCTAGTTTCCAGATCATTTGAACCTGTTCCTGTTGTGTTATATTTCTCACTTCACACAAGACATTTACTTCGCCAATGTTAAGCTTTGCCTTATTACGCAAAATAACTGACACGGTGGGTTCGAGGTTTTTTGGACACGGCACCAGAATTGAAATAGGTGTTTCTAGATGTTCTCTCAGGCTGGGAAGAATGCTTGCATACACGGAATCGGTTGATCCTCCTTGGGTATTGGAAGCAGTGCATCTTATTTCGGCGACAAGACTTTCGACAACCATGTCAAAATGCCTGTTCACAGAAATGGTAGTAGTCTCAGAGACTGAGTCACATCCTGTAATTGCACCAGCTGGTAGGCATGTCCAGGTAAAGTTTAATATCTTAGGATAGCCATCCGCTAAGCAAGTTAACTCAGCTGACTTGTCATGATCTATCACAACGTTATTTGGACGAATCAGAACTCTTGGCGGCTGGAGAACCAATATTGGACCTATCAAACATTCTAGATGACGACCGGGAAAAACGATTTCACTTGTCACCTCACAAACAATCATTTTCATGTGCATCTGTAGGGTTATAGGCAAATCGTATGCCAAAACTCTTTGGAATGATTCATCACGGGCAAGTGGCAAGGAAGCTGTCGGAATTTCAGGAGCAAGTCTCCAACTCATGTCAACACCAGGATTGCCTCTCGAAACTCGACAATAAGTATGCACCACGTCTCCTACTTGAAGAGCTTGAGGATCTGTTGGACCGCAGGATAGATCTTGCTCCCGAGGAAAATACTCAACTTTCATTGATGCCATCCGCGATGAAAAACACAACCGGTTTTTCGAAGAATGCATATCGCAGCTAAACAACTGAAAAGTTTTACTAGCGTGCACAGTTATGACGGACATCATATCCTTGCTTTTTATGTCGTATTTCTCAGTGACATCCGTGTTGACCATGTTTGGACTGACATTCCAGAGGATAGAATCAGTCAAGGGATTAAAATTTTGGACGACGCAAGTAAAGTTTACATAGTCACCTTCTTTTACAATCTTACTGGACGGTTCAATCCTGAAAATATCTAAAGAAAGTCCGCAGGAACATGATACCTGAAGGAAGAGGGGATCCATAATAAAAATAAATGCAAATAGGAAACTGTGCATTCTGGAGAAAGTAAATGCCATCTTACTTTTTAAAAATGCGATGTGACGATTCTGAATAAGCATTCATACGTCTGCAGTCTTCAATAATTCAAATATAACTTTCGTCAGTAGGCGACAGTAGTTATTAGTTCTTGTAATCGAAAACTTTCTGCTGACAGGATGGTTTGTATGATATATCCAGCAGGGAATATAGTCTGAAGAGGTCTGGATGGTTGAACATGAGGTGTACCTCGGGTTAATAGTGTTACTGATATGATATGATCAGATTATTTTCAGACAAGCAGTTAAGTTAAGTTAAGGTTATAATGGAAGTAGATGAAAGGTGCATTTATTTGAATTATCATTTATAAAAGTCATGAAAGTGAAAGTTGCATGCCGATGAAAAATGCATGTCTGCAGTGATTGGAGTGGAAACCTCTTTCGGTTTTTATAATAGATTTGAGACAATTTATATGTGATTGTTTAGTTCTCCAGTAGGCATTCGTTTCTTTATTGAAATATAAACAGAAAGGGACATCAATTTTCAAAATGGGGAGAGGTGACATCCCGATTTTCAGTCTTCACAGACAAATTAACTTATCGCAGTGTGCAGATGTTACAGGCACGACGCATTATGGCATAAGCATATTGCCGGTAAAGAAAAAGGAAGAAAGAAGCAAACAAACAATCAAAGAAACAATAACCTACGAAAAACGACATTCTTGCTGATGAAGGCGTTTGTATCCCACAAGTGGTAAATAAATAAATGAAAATAAAAATAAAATAGATAAACATGAGGCGAAAGTACGCATAGGCAGACCCAAGGTGGGTGGGGAATCAGGCATCCATACCCCCCCCCCCCCTCCCTCCCTCTCCTTCGCAGAGCCCAACAAAAAGGAAAATGAGAGAAGAGATAGAGAGAAAAAAAAGGGCATTAAAAAAGAGGAAGACAAAGGTAGGGCGGACGAAAGGGAGAAAGACAAGATAAGTAAATGAAAGGGGAAAAAAGAAAGACTGAGAGGAGGAGAAGTGAGAGTGAAAGAGATGCTACCGAGGTATTGATAGACGAGAGGCCAGGCATATGCACTTTTTTAAAAGGCAAAGGAGGGGGCGGCGTGACTATCCTCTCATTTTAAGACTGTGCAAAATTAATTCAAAAGGCAATAATCTTCGTTTAGATTAATAAAATATTGTTCTTGAGGGATTTGAGCAAATGTATATAAGTGAATTTCTACGTACTAATCATAGAAACTGTTAAATGATCATCTGCATGGTGAATTCTAGGTCTTTGTAGAATAATTATTATGAATGCGTGTGTGTGCTCTTTTTTTAATGATGTTCAGAAGTTGTTTTTAAAAAGACATTGAGCATGGACTAATTTCTTCTCTTTAAACCTTGAATTTTGTTTGCACTGACAAATGCAATGACAAAGGCGACACCATTATTAGATAAGGTTGAAATGACCTCATTTTACAAAATTGCTTAGCAAATATGACTGCTACAGACTGATCGGTAGCACCACCTCGTCATTAATCATCAACCGCTGGAAGGGACATACATGAAAAAAATACCCCAGTGATATTTAGCAGTCAAGGGTTAAAACATATACAAATTATGCAGGCAATGTGATAGAAATTTAAAAAGGATGATGAGTGTGAATATGATCAACTAAAGATTTGATATAGTGTTTGATATGGAACATTTGTAATTAATTAATTACGGGAGGAAAACGGTCTTTTCGAGAAAAAAAAGTAACCATTAGCTGATTGTAAGCACCTTGACGAAATAAATTAAATGAATAGAATCTTTGAAATATTTGGAAAACGACATTTGTGATGTGTTACTGCAAGCAGAGATATCATATGGAACTTCGTCTGAATTTATGATTTGAAATTTTGAATGACTGCAGTATTCTGGTAGATCTCCCCCCCCCCCTCTCTCTCTCTCTCTCTCTCTCTCTCTCTATATATATATATATATATATATATATTATTTATATCTCATTCTCAGTCATCAATCTTTTTCTTACCCATCCCCCTCTCATTCGATTAAACTCTCTCCCTGATTTGATGACATTCATTTCTCTGACCTTTAGTGTTACCTTCTAGTAGCTATTTCTCCTTTTGTCTCCCAAAGTCTACTCCCTTCTCTTCCTGACTCTCCTTCTCTCCCTCTCTCACCCCCTGTTTTAACACCCCTTCCCATACTTTCTGGATATGGAATCTACCCTCTTTCTTTCTCTCTCTCTCTCTCTCTCTCTCTCTCTCAAACCCCTTTCCCCTTCCCTAACCGGTTTACTCCAGCTCTCTATATCTCTCCCTCAACATACTTGTCAGCATGACTGTTGATTTATTCAAATCTATTCCTCACTTTCATGGATTTCCTTGCCTCTGTAATAGAAACATATTTTACTCGAGTTAATCAATTGTTTTAATTTTCAACTTTCCATTGCCACAATATGATTTCACTTTCATATTAAAAATTTCAGAATCAGCAATCGAGTATAATTCCTAATGAAAATTTACATTTTTAAAATTTAGCACCTATGGGAACAAAATCAAGTTGACAATCTCTTTTGAGTGTTTAAACAGGCTTTACCATTCAAAATAATTTAAATGTTACTAACATGAGATACTATTCCTCTCTTCTAATCACTTTTTATTAGGAAACGCATACAGTTTTCACAAACAATGCTAATTATCATTTGTTTATGACATGATTATAAACATATATATATTTAGATAATAAATTAATTTTTATATGTCATATCCAGGCGTCACAATTTTATACATGGCATATCGAGTATGAACTCATAGTAAGCATAAAACAGTTTCTTTGAAACAATCTTCATAATAGTTATACATATATATATATATATATATATATATATATATATATATATATATATATTTCAACTTTAGCAAAAATTTCAAGGGAGGACAGCTCTGGGGAACTTTGATTTAAGCTATGCAACCATACATTATTCTCTCATTTTCATTTTCTCACAATTATATATATATATATATATATATATATATATATACATATATTCAATTGTGAGAAATGAAAAAGGGAGAATTATTTTATTTCCTTACACACATATAATGGTATATAGACCTTTCAACGGGTGTAGTATTAAGAACGAGGCAAAAATGAAATAATTATAACAACATTTTAAAGAAGTGAAAAGAACCATACACAACAGAAAAAAATAATACACTGCAGCAAGATACGAATAAAAGGACTACTCGGGGTTTTATTCTGAATCTCTATCTTCTGATTGCATTAAAAGTACATGTGTATTACTCGAAAGGCATTACTTTTAGTGGTTATTATTTTTTTCTTATTCTTCTTCAAATTTAAAACCATACAGGGTATTTAGGACAACTCAGTAAAACAATTTTAGTTATCTTCTTTAACAATTATATCCGATGATTCAATACTAAAAATATTTACGAATGTCTTCAAAATTCCAAAGGGCATAGCTAAACCATCATTATTGCACTGAAGATCATAATATCAGCAGTAAATCAAAGAATTTTACATACAAATAAATGATGAATGGGTAAATGATGGAAATTTGAGGAAATCTGTTTCTTTTTACCTTTTCTATTTAACAAAGGCTACCCTATGGTCTGCTGTTGTTCAGATCAAGTAAGATTGAGTAAAAAAAAAAATCCTTGGTAAATCGCCAGACTTTGGGTAATTCCTTTGGTAATGAATTTGTAATCAATCGTATTTGACAAAGACAAAATACAATAATCTGTTATACCCTACACATGGGTATCAAAAAACCGTCTTCACCATTCAATAGACCTGTTTACAAAGTTATTCAAAATTATGGATTTTTTTCCTAGGGACCTAGTAACGAGATATTCCATTAACCTGTTATTAATGAATGAACTACAATACTTGGAATCCAGTTTGCATACATTACTTGTTGCTATGTCTGACAAGCCTTTGACAAGCTTTCAGGTTGTCAAGAACAACCTTTGTTTTAAAAGTATGCACACGATTTGAATATATTTGTAAACAGGTCTATTAGAAGACTCTCTACCAAGATCATAATGAACACTTGCGTCAGATCATTTAGGGTCAGAAAAGCTGGATTTGCCAGCAAACAGTTTTCTTCTCCTGAGGAGTTCTGAATCTTTTTGATTATTTGCAGATTTGAGGGGTTCATTTTGCATTCCCTTCTCCTTGTCCTCTTTCATTGTTTTTGGATATATCATTACAGATTTTATTTTTTGCATGAATGCAATCAAAGTGATGAATGTAATTCCTTGGAATATAAAAATTAAAGAAACAAACAAAATCACAATATCAGTAGAATAAAATTGGGAATAGTATTCTTCATTAAATACGTTTACTATTCTTCGATTATCAGAATAGTTACTTTCACTTTTTACTTGAGGATCAATTATAGGAGTAGTTGCTTTTAATTTCGTTTGGCTTTCAGTGGAGGTGAATACGTTTCCTGATTTAGGGCATGGATTGACATCACCTATTGTATTCCGTATAAATGGGTCCCAAAGGAAATCATCACATTGGCACATACCCTTTGGTTTATCAAATGCTGATGCACAGCAGTATATAGGAAAGGAATTCCTCATCCAGACTATTTGTGTCAAAGTCGTTTCATTTTGAACAGGTCTTGCCCAGGGTGGCATCCTCTCTCCACGTTGATAGCATTCAATTATTCCACGATCGCTACCAACAGTCGCAGCGCATTTCATCAAAGCCCATACTTGGTTACTGTGGTCAATGTGGTGATTCTCTTGCCGACAAGACGCTTTCCCAGGTGGGAAATCAACGCTTAAACCTATCTTTCTCGTATGCTCTAGAAGGACTTCTCCGTGTTTTAACATGTCACATATGAAGGTACCTGCGTCTTCCCTGGAAACCAATGATATGATCACGCGAACTAGGATCATGCGATATGAGTCATTGTCTTCAACGTGAACACTGAATCTTTCTTTCTGACTTTCACTTAGTCCAGCTTCGTGAATTTTTTTAGATCTATAAAACGGCCGTCGGTTCCCAATCCTGATTTGTATGTCTGCATCGGGTTCGAAATCAAACTGAAAGGATAAATCTACAGGGTCACCTTCCGTCAAACGTACACGCTGTGATGACTCATATGAAGCAACTCTGCCCAGTAGAATCATAACCACACTGAATGTCAAACCAAAGCCCTTTATCGAATTCATTGTGGTGTCGAAAGCTGCAATACAAAATAAATATGAACGATTTTTCCTTTCAATCGTCGTAAAACCATATATGTTTCATTGCACATGCAGTAAACTGTGTTATAGTTGTTAACAATACAATGGTTAAACATTGTTTGATTCGATATAGTTATAGTTTTCGATATATAACTATAGAATGACCCCTTACTAGTTATGTTTTATTTTCTCAAATTTGATATCCTATTTACTGTTTTACTTCTATATTTTATATTTCATAAGGACAACTTGCAAGCACGCAGACACGAATGGCCAAGCCCAGCCCCAATCACCTGAAGTATAATGTATTTTTGGTTACATTCACTCTCGGTTAATATGGATTTCAGAGCCTTACCGTCAGAAGAATGCTGGTAGAAAACAAATTACAGATGCACAAGTCGTAACAATAACTATAGGAAGGTTCACTAGTAGAAGAACCGGCTCCAAAAGACCCGAGTATTAGTACGCTGCTGTCATAGTTGCAAAGCAAATAATACCATTACGAATACGAATACTTTAGGATACGTCCAGGGTCTAAATGCCTCTTGTTGCATTATTGGAAACGTCACAACATTATGAAAAGGATTTCTTTAGTAATCAGAACAATCTGCACAGTGCTAACACAATATTGACATTAAATCACATGCATTTTTTTTTCCTGGAGACGTGGACAAAGTTCGTTGGGCACCTTAATTTGTGTCTTTATCATTCATATCGAGGGATGTGATCGGTGATAAAAATCTGATTTCTTTATGCAAGTAATAAACCGTGTATTTTTGGAATTTGTTCATGGTAAACTTATCTTAGCGTTGAAACCACATGATTTCTTGAAGGTAGGGGGATTTAATGGTACACATAGCAGGAGAGTTCTTTATTTTGCCCAAAATAATTCCATCACATAGTTCCAATATTCGACTTTATGACAACTATGTAGAACCTAAACGAGGGAGCCATTCGTGCTTTTGAAAGCGGGGGGGGGGGGGGGGGGGGGGGGGGGGCGAGGCCAATCATTCAAGTGGAGGGGGGGGGGGGGCAAAATCGATTTTTGTTCCCCCCCAAGGGCCCCCCGCGCAAGTAGTCGAGTAGTGTTCCCTGTATTAATTATAGTATGGGACTGAGAGCATTAATTAGTCATCTGGTTAATTATTTTTCTTACTCAGTTTAGAAACCATGTCCATGATGTCTATCATAATACGCCAGGAGAAAGGGGGCAGATGCTTGCTTACATCTATCGGATAGAGGCGTCGGAACGTCGGGCTCGGACAATGCATTAGGGGGGCATCTTTTGTCTGGCTGGAAAAAGATGCCCCCAAGGCATTGTCCGAGCCCGACGTTCCGACGCCTCTGCTATCGGAGGTGGGGCAGAATAGTTCCCCCCCCCCCGCCCCCGCCCCCACGATGATAAAATTTGCGGTATTGCGATCAGCTCTCTCGTGCTCTGATAGCCATCATCAAAATTTTCTCACATGGCCGCTACGCTCCCTCGCATTATACACGCAGACAGGCGCAATGTCTCTCAATATTGCACAAATCCTGTTTACCAGTGGCACCAAAAGCGAGGCGGAAAGGGAGATTTTTCCCCTCTATCAAGGGAGGGGGCAAAAACGATTTTGCCCCCCCCCCCCCTCCTAACAAGGCCATAATTTTGCAGTATAATGATTAGCTTTCTAGTGATGTGAAATGCAAGGTTTCAACAAGCAATAATCTGAATTTTCTTGCTTGCAATAATCTCTTTTGCCCCCTCACTGAGGCCCCATTACAAGATAATTAAAATGGTTTTGATGTAAAATGATGTATTGGCTAATAAGCTTTCTTTTGCTCTAAAAACAAGGCCTCAGCATTCCAAAATATTGTTTATCGCTCGGTTGCTACGCTCCCTAGCAGGTTAACGGGAACATTGTTTCTTGCATTTTACAAACCTTCAATTGCAAGGCCCCAAAGCACGAGGGTGGGGCATGTGCTTCCCTCTGCCAAAGGAGAAGGAAAAATTAGTTTTTTTATGGTCCTCATCACAAGACAAAAAAATGTTGTATGACACTAATAATTTGGCAGTTTAGCAAAGATATTTGTACTCTAAAATTAGGAATTCAACAATGAATAATTTCCTCACTCGATCACATTTGAATAAATACAGTGTTTATTGACACTGTACTGTAGGAACCCAGTCTACATCAATACCCTGGATGTGTGGGGCAGGGGCTTTCCTATTAAGGGATAGGGCAATGTTATGTAAATCATAATTTTGAAGTTGGCTGTAACTTGCCTGAGTGTGTAAAGTTTTCTTGAATGAAAATTTAGATATGATGAAAGCATTTTTTTTCGCCAGGTCACTACGCCCTCTCGCCTAATGATTTCAAAGTCATATGATACTGTATAAAGTCTGTTCTATAAAAAATGTACTTTCTTAAGATTTTTTTTTTGTGGAATAATTCTGTAATATGCTTTAAAAATGGTTAGGACACTGTTTCCTAATACTATAAAATCATATTAAAAAATATCCTAAGGATGTTTTGCATGAATACCCATATAGACGTACGAGGTGGGGCTTCAGACACCTCCCCCCCCCCCCTCTCCCCTCCTGGATTTAATTAGCTAATCTTCGGGCAATCTTCACCTCATATTTAGGTTGCGAGGTGCCCGAATGTTGGCCAGTGAGGTGCAAGAATACCCTCACATTCGTATTCATATCTTCATATTTGGCATCGAGCGAGGTGCTAATTAAAAGTATTGGTATTCTCATCTCTGATTTGCCCGAATATGTAATTTCTGTACATTTTCAATACCAAAACCTCTGCTAGTTCATTATTGCACGCGAAATGTGTTGCTAGCCGGAAAGTTTATGGTTGAATGTTAAACCTTTCCTCTATAGTGTCTTCTCAAATGAAAAAAAAAAGAAGCTTTTATCTGCTCAACTGCTGAATATAATAGAACTTCACTTTTATTACCAGGTACCATACTGAATTCAGCCCATGACTTTCTTGAAATTATGCCAACAGTGTATTGGACTATTAAAGCAACTGTTATCTAATCGCGTATTATAAAAAATATACAATGTAAACAAAAAGGCAACCTACCTATCAATGTACATTATGTTTATTGGTAGCACAATTCGTGTCTACTAAAAGAGTAATCCTCTGAACACCATTGCCTTGTAATTCTTTTGTAAAACTGAAATAGGTTCACTTTTTGTTAAATACAATAGACAGGGTACTTTGTAAATTGGCTTGGTTGTCCTTTCCGAGCCATTAGTACAGAAGCGTGTCAGAAGAGGACCAACAAAAACAGGACTTTGGTGGGAAAAAGGGCACCTTACAAAAAAAAAATAAAATAAAATAAATTGATAAGAATATTTTTCTTTTTACATGGTTCTTCAAATTGCTTTTTCAAGTGCGTGTGCGTGTGCGTGTGTGTTTAAGTGTGTGTGTGTGTGGGGGGGGGGGGGGGGGCTTTTAAAGTGTGGGTATTGCAAATAGGTGTTTTAATGCGGTGTGATGGTTCTGAAAACAGAAAGTGTGTGTGTGGGGGGGGGGTATGTATCAACCTGTCCCCCGCCTTTTGCCGCCATTGAGTCCAAGCAAGCCACTGGATTAGCAAAACTTGCTGGAAATCAAAATTAGAAGACGACTTCCATTGCAGAAGGTTTCACAAAAATTGCTTTGCATTGGTTGCTATTTTGTTTAGGCCTACTATTTCGTTATAAGATAAATTCGGGTGGAAATTTAACCATGATTGGATTTGCTCACTGAAAGATTGCCAGGATATGTCTTACAAGAAAGTGACCTAACTATAATTTTGCACAATCTTTTTCAAGAAAATGGTCTTCATAGACGCCTGACGCTGGAAACTGGAATAAGGTATCAGTTAAAAGAATAAATGTATTAATTTCAGACGAGTATTTCATTTATTGTTACCATTATAGGCCATCCACAATTTGCATCAAGTGTGCTCTGTTATTATATACCTAATAAAAACCTATTAAAATTTACCTTCCCATACACCTCTGTTTCAGTTGTATGAAACCAAAGTCATTCGCTTTAAAGAAGACAACTCAGTCTAGAACATAGCACATGTTATGCCCTGCAATGCAAGGTACCTAGCTTTTGTCAAGTGTATCACCCGCAATTAAAGCACTTTTTATACCATATCGAATTCGGCCAACTTTATCCAATATTTATTATTCGTAATTACACGGACTTTACATTAAAATTTTTGCTTTATATAGTCGATAGTAGTATGCATTTTACAGACTATACACTCTTAAAATGTTGGGTAAATTTAGTTGGGTAACTGCTGGTTGGTTAAAAATATTCCCAATTCTGGGCTATTATTAACCAACTGGACACTCGAGTGGTGTAACCAATATTGGTCAATACTTTTTACCTAAATATTGGGCATATATTTACCAACAGTATTTGGTAATTATGGGTTGGGTACTTGTTGCCCTGTAGTTGTGTAATTTTGTCACATTTCCTTTGCCAGTTGGGTAAATTTTGTTGGGTAACTGATGGTTGGTTAGAAATTCGCTTTTGCCCAACTTGTCGTAAATATTTTTACCCAATATTGGGGAAAACACTTATATGAATATTCATGAATTTTTAGTAGCGTATGGTTTGGGGTGGCCCGATTTACTAACTGTCACCGAATGCATAAAAAAATATAAGGGGTATATAAGAGCTTGCACTAGTTTGCACTAACTGGATAGGATAGGACTAGGATAGGATAGGTTGAGATATAGGATAGGATAGCTTAAAATAGGATAGGTTAGGATTGATTAGGTTAAGACCCAGACGGACGTAACAAGCAGATTTCAATTTTTTTACCTAGGTTGGAGGAAAAAGGAAACAATATATTGGGCAGCTGAATTTGCCCAACCACATGATATTTGTTACCAAACAGCTGAACAAATAGAGGGTTGGGCAATCCTATTGGGTAAGATTGGTTGGGCAATAATTACCCAACTGAGAATATAACCAACAGTTGGGCAATTGTAGAGTTGGGTAAAATCTAATGGGTCACCAACTGACGGGCAATTTAATTTGCCCAACAACATAGTAAATGGATTGCCCAACATCAGTTGGGTAAATTTTAACCAAATATATAAACATTGTAAAACTTCAAAAGGTGATATCATATCACAATGAAGACTTGTGCATCATTTTTAAAATCATTTGTTGTCTTCCACGTCGTCTTTTGCATTTCAAATAAAAACATATTAATGGACAGTATGTTGCCCAGTGTTGGTTAAAAATTGGGCATTTTTTTGCCAACTTTTTTAAGAGTGTAGAACTATACAAACATGTTTAGTGTTCACTTAGTCATGACATTGTAAAGTAATACGCATTTCAGATATAAACAAAGCATGATTAACCACTCTAATTCAGCTAATACCCTTATAAATAGGTTATCATAATACATGCAATATTGCTACCTTTCTATGTAAAATAATGATAAAGAAACGCATCTGTATATAGTTTCCCCTCAGTTACGAATTATTTTTACATAAGGACACTGAAAATATTTTTCAAAAGGCGATATCCTTGCTTTCAGCATTCAACTTCCTCTATTAAAGTGATTGCAAATTCACTTGCTCTTTATCAATATTTCAACTATAAACATTGTAAAACTTCAAAAGGTGATATCATATCACAATGAAGACTTGTGCATCATTTTTAAAATCATTTGTTGTCTTCCACGTCGTCTTTTGCATTTCAAATAAAAACATATTAATGAACAAGGCAAAATCATAAATATTTGTAATGTTTGATTAATTTCAGATGGTAAACAGTAATTTGAAGATGGCAAGAAAGAAATAGGGAAATCGAATATACAACCTCTGCAACAGAATGGTGACAGTTCGAATAAAGTTGCATGTATATTGACAAAAAGACAATCAAGGAAGAAAGAAATTCGATGATTTCTTAAGTTTAAATGTAAATGCATGTATACAAAATGGAACAATTTTCATGTTATACTCAAATATAAAAAAAACTGCCACTGTACAAGATCGAAACTTGCCAGCTGTGATTGTTCCAAAGACAAAGCATTTTGTCTACTCTATATTTATCACACAATATTCAAAGTAACAGAGCTCCGAAGAGATGAAGTACTGAAATATATAATAAAGGAAAATAGAGTCCACATCGTCATATAGAATACAGATGATAAAAACATGGTTCGAATTTTACATGGGATTTCGATTTATTCTCTTCATATCAGGTGCGTAGCCAGGCTTGGGAGGCGATGGGGTGCCCCGCCCCGAAAACGACAAGTAAAAAAAAAATACAATCTTGTGGAAAAAAGAAAGAAAGAAAAAGAAATCTATTGCCAAATTTGTTCCCGCCACTGGTTTGGGAATTTAAGTAGAAAATATATGCTAACACACCCACATACGCTCGCGCGCTCAAACAAACAACAGCGACAACAAAATCTCACCAAGGAAGGGAGAGGAAATCAGTCACACCAACTGGTGGTATCGGGCACAATTGACCTAATTCAATCTTATCAACAACTACTACAAATATTGCCAAAATTTTTCAGATGACATCGCACCCTTCCACTTCCGACAAAATAAGGTCTAGCAATCCCAGACTCCCCTTTCTTTGAGTGCGTGAAAAGTGAATGGGCATATTTTTTTTATTCAGTTGATTAATTTATCGTTTATATGTTTCAAATTGTATGCATAGGTTTTACATTCTATGTATGATAGTTACGTGCTGGCTACTTTTATGGTGAATGCGGTAAATTGAGATTTTAACACACTGCACCACCATTTAGATCTTCGTTTTTACAAAACATGTTAAAACAAAAATGAGAAAAACAATGATAAAGCTAAGTATGGCTATTACTATAAACAAATACACAGGGGTGGCTTTGCAGTTATTTTGCCATATTATTTCGGTATCATCTGTAACAAGTCCATCGTATCCGTTCTTCGCTTTAGTTTTAATTTTTATATTATTACTAGTTATATGTATAGTATTACTTCGTTTGCTTACTTCTCGATTAGTTGTACTTTTTTGAGTACTATCGGTTATGACTGGATGTGAAACATAATCCAAGCAGTCATCTATGCCTTTTGCATATTTTTTGCTCAAAGAACAGCATGAAATGTTGATGTCTTTCACCAGCCAGAATGTGGCTGTTATGTTCCTTCGTCCTGTCACATAACGAGGGGTGTGGATATACGTCTTCTGGTTGTCTACAGCGTAGCATATGATTCCAGCTTTAGGGTATCCGTTTTTTGCTGTACACTGAAGGACGGACAGATGAAATGAGTTCCTTGCTCGAACTGGCACATTTGGTTTCTCTAGCCACTCACAGTTAGCTTGTTCTGGAGGATGATACACTTTCAGAAGGGTATATTGAGACAAGATATGTTCACTGCATGTAAATTGGCAGCCATAAACACCAGCGTCAGATGGGTTGACGTTTTTCAGTCTTAAAGATACGTAAAGGAATGCGAACACCTCCTCAATATTTAATGTGGATCTAAGAATCTTGGTTGTAGGATAATTTCCAGAGGGAACAGTAGTTCCATTAAAGTTGAAAACTACATTATCAAAATACAGCTTGAAAGAGCACTGACTTCTATTGCCGTAAGTTATGAATCTGAGATGGATGTCGTCATGATGATTGACGTGTATATTCTTATTCTTGTACTCAACGTAATTATCTGCGGCGTCTTGAGTTTGGACAATCACGTAGAACGATGCTAAAGTCATAATTATCAGTACAAACAGGTCTGCCATCTTTGCATTTTTACATTATCAAAGCAAAATGGTGCGAATTGATATACCCGTTACATGATCACACGCTGAAAGAGAACAAAATATAAATTTGAATTTACAGTTTCAAAATCACTCATTTTTGGAACATTTCTTAGATTTTTATCTAGAATATTGCATTTGTAAAGGCTGAATTATCTGGTTACGTCCAGCTAAAGCATAAATATGGTTAAATCAAACTACAAGGTAGCATAATGATCAAATATTAAAATACTAACGTGATAAAAAAAGATGAATAGGAATTTCTACTTATTAATGGATGTTTACTACATTTATTCATTAGGCCTTTTTTTTTTATTATTCCGTAGTACCTGGGCTGAATCATGCTTGCTATCAAAAGTACATGTATATCACTGAAAAATATGGCAATCTAAAATTTACCATTATTATTGTCATTATTATTATTATTATTATTATTATTATTATTATTATTATTATTATTATTATCATCATCATCATCATCATCATTATTATTATTATTATCATTACTTACCACAATGCACTGTTAAATATCGAAACATATAGAAGACCACAGCATACATAGCAGGCAGTCGTCAGCGATTCGCCATGCATCTTTGACAGTCATTGTCGTTTTTGCAATTTTGTGTCAACATGTGAAATATTGGACTTAGCACTCTTAGCACTCTTAATACATTTTTTAATCATTGTTCTTCAATAATCCAATGCACGCAGTGGGCGTTTTAGCGATCGACGAACAGTTTGTCTTCTCATCGACTGTCTATGAGATATGCGTTTCATCGTTGTTGTTTTAGCAATTTTCGAAACATTGATTTTGTACTACAGGGTGTTTCTTAAAAAAGGAAACCCAAATTTCTCCAGCAACATTTCGTCAAATAAACATAACTTGATTTATTGTTATACATCATAAAAGGAGGAATTTTATCCCCTTTCATATGCTA
Organism: Heliocidaris tuberculata; assembly: GCA_025618425.1. Taxonomy (NCBI): domain Eukaryota; kingdom Metazoa; phylum Echinodermata; class Echinoidea; order Camarodonta; family Echinometridae; genus Heliocidaris; species Heliocidaris tuberculata. The sequence continues at coordinate 7,589,212 of CM046837.1, forward strand.
CCATATTTGTGATGATAGAGCCTGGGATCATTGAATCAAAAACAATTTTAAATCAGTAATGTAAAAATTGATTTGCACTCAACAGCGGGATCTATTCATTTACCATGTCTACGCAATAAATAGCCATTCGTTAAATCTCACTCTGTTTTCTAGAGCACACACATGCTTGGACAGACAAGCGGTCATTTGGAAGGACATTGGGGCTAATTTTGGACTCATATCTCACTCAAGGTTGCATACATGTTTACATATGAATAAGGAAACATCATGAAATATCTTCTTTTCTCTCTCTCTCTCTCTCTCTTAATTTTTTTTTTTTTAATCACTTATTTTGTTTATTTTGTACGCAAACTACTTTTGACATCACTCGTTTAAAACCTTTCAAAATTACTCGTGCATAAACATATCATCACGTAAGTTGGTATCATCATGATCATACATGTCATATGAAAGAGGGTGAATTGAACTTTGACATGAATAATAAGAATCAACCCGGAAATAATAATTTTTCTAGTAAATGATGGGAAAATTTTGGTTTCCTTTTTTAAAGAAACACACTGTATAGCACATTTGTGTTATTTCTCAGCATTGTAGAAATATTATGTAATGTTTTCCCCAGGTCCTAAGCACGGTTTAAAGTACATTTAGATGTTTACATCATTTTATGTTTGCACGTAAAAAAAGGAGTCTTTAAAAATACAACTATAGTATCAAAGAAAACTTCACATGATAAAAACTGTAAACATATCTCTTGTTTTTTTTAATGTTTCTATTGTTCAGGACTGAGGGTGGGTTCTACATGGTTTACTCACGAATATTTACAAACTTTATGCCAACCCCATGCTTTTTATATTTCTATTGTTCAGGACTGAGGGTGGGTTCTACATGGTTTACTCACGAATATTTACAAACTTTATGCCAACCCCATGCTTTTTGTAATACACAAAAAAGTATTACAAACATTACCTGTAACCCCCGAATAAGAAAACACCCAAATCTTAGCTTTATATACTTGTAAGTTTTAAAGTTTAACCTTTGTAGAAGATTAAGGTAATAAAAAGGTTTAAGCCCAGCTCACATGGGGTCTAACGGTTATTTGCTGAAAGGTTAGGACCGCGTAGTGACTTGTAGGCCTACGGTCTTTTGCGAGTCGTAAAAGAGTGATATCGTTAAAAAAATATATATATATCGCAAAATGGAGATTGCAAACAATACTTTCAATAACTGGCATGTGGGTGGATTGCCTCCAGAGGCTCGATTAGCGCAGGTAATGACGCAATCGAGAATGACGCCCTCGTGGGAGCCGGGCTTAACCCTTTCAGGACAGGAATTATTTAAGGGATAAATTAATCACATTTTGTTCTTCAAATTGGCAACAATAATATTTTTCTTTTAGTGCTACATGGTTCAAATAAGGTGCAATGTCTTTGAAAACAATATACATGGTTCGAAATTTGTTGAATAGTTGAAAGAAATTGCCAATTTTGATGAAAAACCATGATTTTAAACCTCTCAATGTGTTGCCAATTTAAGGATCTCAAAGCTTATTCTTGTTTTTAAAATTCCTGGCATCAAACGCAATATGGTCATGCAACAAAAATGTACAATGTGTGTACAGAAATTTTTGCTCTTTCTGCTCATGCATCTAGTATATTTTTTAGAGCTCTGAATCAAAAGTTATTGAGCCAAACCACAGAATGTGGTCAATTGTCTCGAAAGGGTTAAGGATATCGATTTGCTGCAGTAAAGTGAATGCCTCAGCCTGAAAGCATTCGCACATACAGTGTTGGTCAATAAAAAGGAAAGCAGGATTCAAACCTAAATATTGTTGCAATCAATACATATTGATTTAATCAAAGATATTAACATTGTAGCCTATCATGTTTCCTTTAATTTGACAACTTGATTAATAAAATCTAACCATGGACAGTAGAACAGTAACATTTTCCCCGATTCATGTCAAAGTTGCCTTTGCCCAAGTTTTGAATGAAATGAATGGTCAACCCAAGGTTGGTTGAATGGTCTCCAATCCAGTTGAATGCACTCATAAATAATGAAAATAACTCCTAAACACCATTCAACCCAAACTTGGGCAAATACGATTTTGACATGTTTTTTTTTTTTTTTTTTTTTTTGGGGGGGGGGGGGTTCAAAATGGCGATTACTCATTCATCCATGATCACATTTTGGTGAGCGGCCTATTCAATCAAAGAAAACATTATCAACTTTGATACCATTTTAATACATTTCACAGATTTTGCTTGGTTTTTAAGAAATTGGTGCATGAATGTGGGTTTCCTCTTTATTGACTCACACTGTATATACGTAAGTCAACTCCAACAAATACCTTTGATTGGTAAATTATGTCCTCGAAATAATCGTGTTGAATCCAATCGATTATATCAATATCGATATAGGCAATCATTATAATTTATTCATATCAATAAGCAAATTTTGAAATAGGTGGCGGAACAGGAAAGTCTGAAATGTCTGTCATTTCTCTTCTCCAGACATGACAAACTTTGGGGTTCTTTCTTGCAATGCTGGTCGGATAATGCATTTCCACCACATCGTGGTTGCTATAGACACTGTTTGTGGAAAAGTCGTTATAGCGAACTTCACAAGTACTTGCCTCGCCCTCATATCGCGATCTGTCACTGCTAAATGACTCACTGCTACCCGAAGGGCTGACTGTAAATGAATTTCTAGAACCATCTGAATAATCGGAATTATCAACGCAAATATAAGAAGAACGTGAAGAAGAAGAAGTGTCTCCATGAGTTGTTAGTGGTCTTTGGGAATTTGGGAAAAGCTGTGGCTCTGCATAATCTGGCTCCTTGTCGTCCGGTTTTACGGATGAAATATATGGCTGTGTAGTTTGCTCTTGAAGCATAGTTGCGAGTTTTTGTAATTCATGTAGGCTGCTGAGTGCAGTATTGATCCGAGGTTGCTTCATGTGTCTGTGTAACACTACAACCACTGCAGCGAACAAACATGCCACGAGAACGACTGTAGCTAGTGGTGCTCCAATGATTACCCCGATGAATCTCTGACCTAGCTCAGTGGGCAAGTTCTTTCTTACATCTGACACACGTAACCCGTCATTGTTATATTTCCCCGTAATAACAGAAAAATCTTTTGTTGTTAAAGGCTTAAAAGAAGGGCCATTTATGCGGTAGTGGCTGCTATTTCGATATCCGGCAACTTTATCTCTGTAATGAAAATCTATTATTTGATTTAGATGGTCATCGTTCATCTTCTCGGTACTGGTCACTGCTTCAGTTACATCAGGCATTTCACTGGTTCTTCCACCGTTATCCTGCTTTTCATTGATTCTTTCAGAAACAGAAATGTATTTTGAAGTTATATCCAGATGCGTAGTCTTCAAGGCAAGAAATGGGCCTATGGTACAGGATGAATATTGTCCCGGGAAGATAGCTGGATTTGTAACTGAACATGTCAAGGTAGCACTGTCTAAGTCATGACACATTTTTATTGCTTTACGAAGGACTCGCTTGTCCGTATCTGCTGTGTATGTGCTTGATAAGAGGGTGGTGTCATTCAGGTACAAGCCTACGAACATTCCTGGATTCCAGAAAGATATGTTACACCAGACCTCTACTAATTCACCTTCATTAGATATCAAGGAGCCTTCTGGTCCACACTGTAAATCATCGGCCTCAGGGAAATACTGCGGAAGCAATGTTCCGACCGTAGAATGGCACATCTGCACACCTTTTTGAGGATGCAAAACGTACAAAACACACTGCAGGGTATGCTTTTGCCTGCCGACATTAAAGATAGTCAGAGTCGATGTCATTTCGCGATTTCCGTCATTGAACGACGGATTGATCATGCTCTCGTACAATGCTGGATCCATATACCATGTTATTCGATCAACGTCTTGATCGAAATTAGAAACAACACAGGTAAAAGTTGCATTGCTTCCTTCCTTCACAAAGAGATCCTTTGGCTGAGAGAGAAATATTTTGGGGCTAGTGTCAGGGCATATAGACATTACCCTGTGAATAAAGTAGTAAAACACTACAAAATGCAGAACAGTCATAGTGGGACAATCTCTAAAGCATGTCATGTTGTTATTTTCTTTTCCGTCGAATTGATATCATCCGGTTCAGCTGACCTAAGTATAAGACTCCGTCCTGGAGATTCCAAGGGCATTTGTTTTGGAGATCACCCTAAATTAATGTTTATCGAAACAAATAGAGTGACAGAAGTGCTTATGTGGAGGAGGCTACACGTCACTGTTTTACTTCTGAAGTTCTATTCAATGAGATTTGACTGTCACAATGTGATTAAACACCTCTTGAGACGGTATTTTTGATGATTTTGTGGTCTCCGAAATCTATTCGAAAATTTTAATTCCGAGAATGACAAATATCTTTCAGTATTATCACTTACGATTGATATTGTTTATCAGCATACGGTATTATCATCAGCAGGTGCATCGGAAGGTACCACTTTTTTTTTTTTTTTTTTTTTTTTGGGGGGGGGGGGGTTAGGGTTAACGATCTGAGGGGCCCACCTCAAATACTAACTACCTGCTTTACAGCCCTACCCCCCCCCCAAAAAAAAAAAAAAAAAAACATTTTCAATTTTTTAAAAAAATATTTCTTGATATCTTGAAAGTGTGAGGTTTATAATTTTTCATCAACAAATTAATAAATAATCCCTCATTAGATTTAAAATAGGGTTATTTAATTTCTAAATTATCGTGCAAAATGTTTACACTTTTATGGTGAAATATCGCAACTATGAAAATCCCGAGGGGGAGTGGGGTTCATCCTCGCCTCGTACGAATATGGGGTATTCATGCAAAACATCCTTAGGATATTATTTTTAATTTGATTTTGTAGTATTGGAACATATCTTCCTAGAGCATTGTGTTAAGCATATCACAGAATCATTCCATTTTTTTTTCTTTTCTTAAGATAGAAAATATTTTAATAGAACAGAAGTTCTGCATTATCATATAACTTAAAAACTAGTTTAGTATTAGGCGAGGGAGGGTAGCGACAGAGTGAAAAAAATGCTTTCATAATATTGAAATTTGCATTCAATCGAATCTTTACACCCAGGCTAGTCACAGTCTACTTCAAAAATATGATTTACATAACATTAAAGATATAGTCCGGGGTCTTCTTGCATAAACATTTGTGTTTAAACGTAACTCAAAACGAAACATGAAAAAATAAAAAAATAAACGCAAGTCCCATGTACGCGATCCTGATTGTTTGAAAATCAAGTTGCGTTTATTTTTCCCGTTTTCTTTTGCAAGAGGGCCCAGGCTTCATAATCTTAGATAATAATCTAGCGAGGGGGCGGGAACAAAACAAGTTTGCCCTCTATCCTTTTATAGGAAAGCCCCTGACACACACATCCGGCGTCTTAGTGTATAATGGATTCCTACAGTACAATGTTAATAAACACTGCATTTAATGAAATGCGAGGGAACGTAGCGATCAAGTGACAAAATTAGATTATTCGATACAGAAACTACGTATTTTAGAGCACTAAAAAATAATTTTCCATTTGTTAGACTGAAAAATTATTGATGTCATATAACGTGTTCTTGTCTTGTGAGGAGAACCATAGAAACGACTTTGCCTTCTCTTATGGCAGAGAGAAGCACCTGCCCCACCCATGCGCTTTGGGCATTGTAAAAGAAGAGTTTGTAAAGTCCAAGAAATAATTTTCCCATTAATCTGCGAGGCAGGGTATTTATTTAGAATGTTATGACCTTGTATTTCAGAGATAAAAGAAATCTTATTTTACATCATCTTAAATCAAAATGATTTTCTTATTTTGTGAGGGGGCCCCCACTGTGGGGGCAAAATATAAAGCTATTCGTTATACTGAAAAATTGTGATCTTGTAATTGGAGCAAAAACGACCCCCCCCCCCCCGACAGATGGAAGCAAACAGCTACCCTATTTTTCCTGGCGCCTTTTGTAGAAAGGATTTCTAAACATGCTAAATTTTAAGAAACAATGCGTCTATTGATATACGAGGGAGCGTAAAATCTGATTTTAAAGGCTGAAAGTTTGCATTAAAAAAAAAAAACTTATTGTACATCGTTGTAGATGTAATACAAAATCATTACATGTATTTTTTTTTCCTTGCGAGGGGACCCCCTAGTTGAATGATTGCCCCCTTTTTGGGGCGACACTTATCGTCAGCATTATACCCATAAGAATACCAGGTATGAAATGTTATATTACAGGCTTCGAGGGATTTTGTTCTTATGTGCATAAATTATGTACTACTACTACTACTACTACAGGGTTAGAGGTATACGTTTACATCCAAATCTTTTATAACGAGAGTAGAGACACGACAACTGGATTTCTCCCTCCTTTTAGAGATCACTAGGCTCTTAGTAAACGCGCAGAGATGGTGACATTCATAAACGGCGCCTCCATTTTACGTTCTATCGGAAGAACGGAGTGTTTCCCATTGTAACTTAACCAGCGAGTGCTTCGGCCATTCTCCCGGGCTGGATTCGAACCCATGATCTTTGGTTCCAAACGCTCTACCGACTCCTGTGACTTATGTGCTTACAATTTCTAGAAATTTTGATTTTATGGACGTGTTCATGGAACACGAATATCTTGGTTCCTTTTTATTCGTTTGCCTTGATAAATGGGTGCTTTATAAGTGATGAGTTCGGCTCCGCCTGAACAAGCATCCACACCATCCACACACGCGCACACCCACACATCCACGTGCATTTAATAACACCAGAAAACCCTCACTCTAAAACATACCCGATTCCTCACCAACACACATTTAGACCTATACCCATGCATGAAAGTCATGAACCCGTTTTAAATATGAAGAAAGAAGACAGGACATTATTTGTAAGGAAACAATCTCGACATAACTCAAAAGAAATGTTGTCCAGGTATTTTTTTTTTTTAGGAATCTCCCGATTTCCACTGCGCTTAACGTGCTTAAGAAACGGGCTTAAAGGGCAATTCAACCTTGGTAATGCGATGATTTGTGTGAAAGCAGAAAAATAAGAAGAACAGGATGGTGAAAGTTTGAAAGAAATCAGACAAGGACTAAGAAAATTATGGATGTTTGAAAAATGAGATCACTACATCTATGCGAATCTCAAATTGGCAATTTGGTGAGTCAGTTGTGACATTTTTGTGGACAACTCTCCCATTTGTCGTACACAAAAATATCATTAATTTGCGGTTTTCTTGGAGGCGCTTTTACCCTCGGGGCAGTACTCAAAATATGTTGGAGATAGCATATTGTTATAGGTCCTCATTAACGAAAAGATCCTACTGAGTAATGCATTTTGAAGAAAGGTGACATTTTAGTCATTTTGTGTGTTGGAGCAAATGGGAGAGTTGTCCACAGCTACATCACAGTGACATTGCCTATTCGGCCAATTTGAAATTCCCATTTGCATAGTGATTACAACTTTCAAAAATTCATAACTTCCTTACTGCTTGTCCGATTTCGGTCAAACTTTCTCCAATCTGCTTCTCTGATTTTTCCTCTTTCTTTCAAAGCAACTTGCTATTAAGGTTGGATTTCCCTTTAAGAAACAAAATTTTAAAAAATTGTATCGTTGGGCGTTTGAGCGTATAAAAAGTCTTTTCTTATTCGATGCTAACCTCCTCAAGGGGCACTACATCAAAGTGTGAAATTTGAATAAGACGCGTCGCTAAAAAAAAGGGTGTGCAAGGTTTATTTACAGCCCCCCCCCCCCCCCACCTAAAATTATCTGAATTATTTGTCGGCAGTTGGATGGGGATGTCAAAGGCTTTTCGCCAAATCGCAATACTCATGACCTTTTGCAATCCCCCGTCTTCTACTTTTGTTGAAAGACTACTTTGGTAAAATACCTCCAATTCCGCACCCACACGCGCACGCGCAAGCCCTTGTGCAGACCTACAGTGCAAAATTCTCCAAAACAGCAACAACCCACACCTACTAAGGAATCGAAGTAAATAAATTTAGCTGGGAAGACCATTTATAAAACCACTCTAAAAGCACATGGAGTCCTCGGGTTATGCTGTTCACGCACGGTTAATGAGGTCGCTTACAGAACTCTGGTCGGTCCCAAGCGATAGATTACTGTGCATTAATATGGATTTCGTACCACCAAGACCAGAAGGCCAAAGTACGGAAAGACAGAAGGACCAGGAGCGTCTCCTCCATGTTACAAGTTTTGGAGCCCTATTTAGAGGAACGTAGAGCTATCGCAAGAATCACACTTCTGTACAAATCAATCCACCGCGAAGTCACCATAGAAACTGAACTGTACCAAACCCGACGAGGAAGTGAGGGGGTATTGACTAAGATATCCTGATCGATGTCATTTGCACGTCACATGACAAATAAATCCTGCTTTAAGTACTCGTTTCAACCAAGAATGTTCGTCGAACGGAATCTGCTCCCTGCGGATTCAGAAAATCTACATCTGTCAACTCGTTCGAAACCAACGGGAGTTTCATCATTTATTTCCTTCTACCCACAAATGAGGCTGCAACCATGATGTCAGTACTGGAGTTTCTTTGCAGTACTGAGCAGAAGCAGAAGTACCACAATACTATAATATCAGAATAATAAAATGTTGTTATTTAAAGTAATACATTAGATTTGATTCCTAAAATTTTCAACGTAATTATCCCCCTGAAACACTTGATACTTAACCATTAAATATATTCAGGGCGGCGCTACAGGGGGGGGGGGGGGCAGGGGGCGGCTGCCCCCCTATCATTTTTCAAGCGAGCAAATAAAAAAAAAAAGAGGAAGAAGGGGGGGGGGAGGAGAAAGAGGGGGGAAAATGGAGAAGAGAAGGCTAGGCCATGCAATTATGACATAACTGTTATAGTCCTATTTGTTTTCAAGACCCTCGACGAGCGACGTTGCTATACGCGTCATTTTGCCCCCCCCCCCCTTATTTAAATACCCTGGCGCCGCCCCTGAATATATTGCCATAAACAATGCTTTTGCTCAAAAAGTTAATCTAAAGCTTAAAGAAGCGCGCCCTCATGGAAAATTTATCCGTATTTTCAGCATATGTCGATAACATTTTAAACTGTATACCTATTGATTTGAGGTTCTGCAGTTCTGCTACATTTGCTTTTAGCTGATTATGGCAAGCCACGACTGATTTATTGTTTAAAGTCGTTATCATAATCATGATAATGCAACCCTTTTTCTTCTAATATTTAAAATAAAGTTGAACTATGTAGTTTGAAACTTCCCACTTAATATACTTATTATCATATTTCCTCACCTAGTACTACGAATACATTTACAAGAAATCAAACACATAGGAATATTAAAATTCGGGGCGTCGCTAAACCACTTTGAATAGGGAGGGGTGTTGGAACAATTTTTCTGATCATGTAATTTACCTAAAAGGCTGTAGAAATTCACAAATTTGCCGACACTAAATTTTGAAGGGGGAGGGCTTGCCGCTGGGCAAACCCTATACATCCCATCTAGCAATGCCCCTGATCATCCCAATCAGTCACACCCAACTTCGGAAAACCGAGCACAGGTATATACTCGGAAAACGGCGCACGAATATAAAGCCCTCATCGTTCAGTGTGAGACAGTGTGTACAAAAGGCATGGGGAAAATCTTGCAATGTCGACCTGCCGTTGATAATATATTTTTCAAAAATAATGCTGCGGATATATTTATTTCAAATGTTTCTTATTTGAAAGTCATTTCATATGACGAATTATTCAAGGATTTTGAAGGTAATTAACACGCAGCATTATTTTTGAAAATATATATATTGCTGGCAGGTTGACTTTACAAGATTTTCCCTATGCCTTTTTTACACACTGCCTCGCACTGAACGATGAGGGCCTATATTAGTACGCCGTTTTCCGAGTATGTACCTGTGCTCGATTTTCCGAAGTTGGGTCTGACTGCCAATGTTTGTGATAAATATGATTTCTTGACGGCGCCAATAGATTTTTTTTTTTTTTTTTTTTTTTTTTGCATTGCAATTAATTTTTTGCTTTCATGTATATTGTATAATATACAAGATAGATCAATGATTATTGCGTAAGTCATAGTTTACATTGTGCAATTGTTATTTTGCAATCGAAGGGGATAAGAAGGAAGCATTTTCAACAACGGTGCAGTTACAGACATACTTAAACAGTCTGAAATATCAAATTTCACCCAATAGTAAAAAGAATGGCATAATCTTTCTTTCTTTTTTAATGATAGTTTTCAAGTATGGTACCTGGAATCTCTTGAATATATTAAATATACACCGATAAGGAGAGCTTCCCACTTTAAAGTAGACATTAATTTTCCCATTTTGACAGTACATCTGTACGCACGACCACCAGGATGAGAGTAAACCCCTAGTCTAGTCATGATGCCTAATTTCCGGGGGGGGGGGGGGTGTGATTAATATGTAGCCCAAGTTTCTTTGATTGATTATTCATTATAAAACGAACAAAAGTACTTCGTCAAGTTCCCTTTCCACAACTGATGTGTAAACGAAGACTACAGTGGTTTGTTGTTTTTGTTCAATCCAAAGCACTGAATTATTTGAATTATTAAAGGAACACGATCGAAAAGACTTTCGAGAAATTTCAATATCGATTCTATATTCCACAGTAATTATATTCTGATTACAAAATACTTCGTTTGCACATTTCAGTATGTGATGGGCAAGGCTACGGAAATAAGTCTTTGGAACCGTGTAAATGGAAAGTTTACATTGACATACATTTTTATAAAAGCCCCCCCCCCCGGGGGGGGGGGAGGCGGGGGCACTCAGTATATAGTGTGCGGTGGGTATGTGCCGCCCAGAAGGCCCCCATTTTTACACTCAAATTTCCGTTCCAAAGTATACTATTTTGTTCTTGTTGAGAAAAAGAAGAGAGAAAACCGTTCCAAAGCACTGCTTTTTTCTTCTTTTTTTTCCATTCCGTCAATCAACAGCCGAAGCAAGTACGATGCCTACAGAAGGTCACACGATGGCTCCAGAACCACACACGAAGATGTGAATTTTTATCAAAAGTTTACCTGAAGGACACACGAAGGCCACATGATGGCTACACGACGTCGTAATGACAGTATGATGCGTTTGAACTAGGTTATGAAGGCGTCATGTGACCTCCCGATGGTATAAAACCTTCGGCCAACCGTACGCTTTGGAAATTCAATTGCTGATCGGATATGCAGGCTTCACACTGTCCCGAAGTCGAGCAAAGATGGACACACGATAAAGGAAATGTTCAAATTCGGCTTTGATCGTATAACCATCGGGCCATTCGTGAGGACATCTTAAGCCATCGTATGACCGCCGGTGGAGTTTCTCAGGCTCCCGCAGCAACTTCGTGAGCGGTGGAAATATCTTTGGCATGCCAAAAAAATTGCCCGAAGACCTTGCGAAGGTTCATTTTCGTTGTGAATTCGTGTGTCAATTTTGCCCTTCGTAAGGCCATCGTGAGTGCATCTCTTCAAATCGTGTCATCTTCGTCTTTACTTCCTGTGATCATCTGTGACATCGGGCATTTTCGCCTCTTCTTGTTTCATTCATATTTTCTTTGTGAGGCGAAAAATTGCCGATGGCACCAGTGACCACACGAAGTAAAGACGAAGATGACAAGATTTGACGATGGCCTTAAGAAATGCAAAATGGACACACGAATTCAACACAAAAATGAACCTTCGCAAGGTCTTCTGGCAATATTTATGCTGGCGTCACACTGTCCCGAACTTGAGACAAGATGACCATACGAATATGGAATTTTCAATTTCGCGCGAAGTTGGCCCGAACTTGGTCAACAACCAATCAACAGCCGAAGCAAGTACGATGCCTACAGAAGGTCACACGATGACACCAGAACCACACACGAAGATGTGAATTTTTATCAAAAGTTTACCTGAAGCACACACGAAGGCCACAAGATGGCTACACGACGTCGTAATGAGATTACGATGCGTTCGAACTAGGTTATGAAAGCGTCATATGACCTCCCGATGGTATAAAACCTTCAGCCGACCGTACGAGTTGGAAATTCAATTGCTGATCGGATATTATGCAGGCGTCACACTGTCCCGAAATTGAGCAAAGATGGACACACGATAAAGGAAATGTTCAAATTCGGCTCTGATCGTGTAACCATCGGGTCATTCACGAGGGCATCTTAAGCCATCGTATGACCACCGGTGGAGTTTCTCGGGCTCCGGCAGCAACTTCGTGAGTGGTGGCAAAATCTTTGGCATGCAGAAAAAATTGCCCGAAGACCTTGCGAAGGTTCATTTTCGTATTGAATTCGTGTGTCCATTTTGCACTTCGTAAGGCCATCGTGAGGGCATCTTGTCAAATCGTGTCATCTTCGTCTTTACTTAGTGTAATCATCGGTGCCATCGGGCATTTTTTGCCTCACGAAGACAATATGAAGGAAACAAGAAGAAGCGAAAATGCCCGATGATCACACGAAGTAAAGACGTAGATGACACGATTATAAAGAGATGCCCTCACGATGGAATTACGAAGGGCAAAATGGACACACGAATTCACAACGAAAATGAACCTTTGCAAGGTCTTCGGGCAATTTTTTCGCATGCCAAAGATTTTGCCACCGCTCACGAAGTTGCTGCCGGAGTCGGAAAAACTCCACCGACGGTCATACGATGGCTTAAGATGCCCTCACGAATGGCCGGATGGTTATGCGATCAGAGCCGAATTTGAACATTTCCTTTATCGTGTGTCCATCTTTGCTCGACTTCGGGACAGTGTGACGCCTGCATATGAATACACACACACCACAGACTTGCCATGACACTCAGCGTATTTAGCTAATGGGAGCTTGTGGGAACCAGTTCCGTAGCATCATATTTATATTGTAATCCAGTTCCATATAACCCCTTTTTCCAAAATGTTAGTAGTTCCGAAGACCATCTTTTTCATGATACGCTAGTTCCGAAGCCCCCCCCCCCCCTTCTATTTTTTTTTTGTCTTGCCAGAGGCACATACCTACCACTTTTGGGATCGAGTGCCCCCCCCCCCCCTCCCTCCGGGATAAAAACATAAAAGTAAAAGACAGCGATTAGTGAACGTTTGAGGAATATCCAAGAAAGGATAAACCATTTGTTGATTTCAAACACAAAATGGCAATTTTGTGACTTTCCTTGGAGCATGTCTTCATTTGTATGGTGTGAATAATTTCAGAAATGTCAATTTTGGCGTCCAAATAAATATTTTATCTTACATCTGCCTTGGGTGTGATATAAGGATTAGCATGGTTTAATGCATCCCACTTATGAAATTGAGCTTTTCCTATATCTTAATTGCCTACGGGAACCGGGTGGGTCCTGTATTAAGCCTATGCGAATAATAGAATTCAGTAGCCAACGGGTTAACCTATTTCCTACGGGAACCGAGTTGTCCCTGCATTAAGCCTATGGGAATAACATGGAAAAAATTACATGGGAAAAAATATAATAGATACAAATGGAGGTCAGCTCACAATGGGAATCATTGAGTTACCGATCCGGATTTGATCAATGACAACTTATGACACTGATAAATTTTTTATCTTTGTAGATTTTTCCTCAAACTTTCACCAATCGGTTCCTTTTACTTTATTGTTTTTAATATTAAATCTAACTTGATATCAGGCTCGACGTCCACTGAACACAGCATCTTAACTGGCTCTCACTCTCTCCATATGCCTTCCATTCAACGAATACATACATTTGGTACTTTGTCGCCAATTCAATCTGCATGTCTCCATCAAGTTGAAAAATCAGATACAAATTACGTTCATCATGTTCATGCAGGGACTGGGTCTCCTACAGTTAAATATTTGTACTAGGTGTAAAAAAACAAACAAGAAGAAACTTTTGATCCTAAATAAATTTTTAAAAAATTAAAACACGTATCACACTGAGGTTTTTGACATTGTGAAGTTGAAGGATCATCTTTTCTAACACCTAACAACATTCAGCCGAACATGCCGAAGTAAACACCTAAGCAAAAGTACGGAGCTTTTTACTTCGCTTCCATACTTTCATTTAATCTTTGCCATGTTTGCACAGATATAAAATCAATCAAGTAAGTTAATTTAGAAAAGACATATCGGAAGGGGGAAAAAAAATCAATTTTGATTAGAACAACTTAATCTGAACACGTCCTGTTTAATGTAAGGCGCAACTCTGTGTGAATGTTTTCGATAAAGTTTGTTGTGATTGCTTTGGTGCCTTCCTCCTTGCTGTATATTTGTCAACAGACGGATTTACTTAACAATTTTCACGTATAATAAATTCCTATTATTAGAGTCTGAACTCATATTCCCTGTTAATTTGAATAAAATATTTAAATTGAAATTTCTTAACTTAAATCTTATGTTAAACATGTTAAAGCTTTCAACAAGATATTCTGTTATCTATGAATGTATTACGGTACTCTTTAATTTTCGCAGTCTCTCTCTTTCTTCCTTTGTACATTTTTTTCTTCCTTTCTTTCCCCTTCTTCTTTTTCTCCTCCTCTGTCTTCTTTTACCTTTTCTTCTTCTCTTCCTTCCTTTAACTCCCCTTCTTTCTCCTTTTCTTCCTCTCCTTATTGATATTTTAAATGTTATAATTTGTCAACTCTTTAATGTAACTGTTCCATGTATTTTATCGACTTACGTTATATGTTATTTTATCTGTACCATGTATCAATCCAACTTTAAAGTTGCATTATAGAATAAAGAATAATAATTTAATGAATAATTTTTAATTCATCAAAGATATTGTCAAATACTTGAATAACAAAAGGATTTTTTTTTTTTAATCTTATATTTCTGACTTACAAATGCATGGTACTATTCGCTTGGTGCTGCCGAAAATGTTATTTATTACGATATAATTATAAGGCATCAGGGTAAGGTGATGTGGCAAATTCTAAAGATGATTTAGATAACACAAAATTTTCCATTTTGGAAAATCTGTCACAATTAAATCATTTATTCAATTTGAGACATATATTTTTATAAGATCAACATTTTTATCAGTATTCTGAGAATAGACAGAGTGTTTTGACAAAATTGTGTCGTTAATCTACTTAGATTGCTGACACTTTGTCCTGGCAAATAACATTGAAAGATAAGTATAAATAAATATATTTAATATTAACTTTTTGATGACTCTTATCTCTAAACATTGGAAATTAAATAAATATCAAAATCTCAGTATGGGGTAAGATAAGATACTCGAATATCAGATTTATTACTTTGCTTTATCTTCGATAAAGAAAGAAGTAAATTAAATGTACATACTTGAAATGTATTTTCAAATTTCAAAGTAGGTGAAGGGCCAGGCGGGTCATCATTAGACTCAGCATGTCGTTACACACACACACACACACACACACACACAAACAAATAAATGATCAAACAAGAGTTTTAAGCGATTTATGAACTACGTTAATAACATTTTAGACATTCGACCTGAAATTAGTCAAAACTTACAACTTCTGTCACAGTAATATTTGCACACTGTTAAGCTAACCATGGGTGTCGAACCCCCCCCCCCTCCCTCCCCCCCCCCCGGGGGGGATGGGGGGTATATATCCCCCCAAAAAATTGAGGTGGGGGTGGATGGCCTGTATTATTATCCCCCCCCCCCCAATATTTTTGGATAAAATGAATAAGAATTATGATAATTAACTTAAAACTGATAATTATCCAAACTCATGATGTTTGATCTTGAAATACCATCACATTCTTTAACGATGAGAAGAAAGGAAATGAGAAATGCAATTCGTTCGCTCGCATTGTTATAACACGATAATAACTACTTTCGAAAAATGAACTCAAGGGCAATTTCAAAGGCCTATTGTACTGCCCTTAGAAATCAGGTTCGGATTACGTAATACGCCATTGTAATGTTCGCACATTTCTAAAGGTGATAGACAGGGCTATTGAAATTGCCTTCAGTTGATTTTTCAAAAGTAGTTTTTATCGTGTTTTATTCTCAATTGAGGGGTTCCGTCCATTGGCGTAGATCCGAGTATTCTTTTGGGGATGCTCTAAAATGCAAGTTTTATAGACAGGTTTTTGAAAAAGTCCCTGGTGTGGGAGGGGGATACCCCCCTCCCACACCCTGCCCCCGTTCGGTCGCTTCGATCAGTGGCGTATCTAGGGGGCAGGGGGCACGTTCCTCCGGCGGCACTTGGAGGGGGCGCAAAAAACGCAAAGGAGAGAAAGAAAAAAAGGGGGAAGTGATGAAAAATCATGATCCTTACGGATTATGTGTCCCCAAATCCACAGGGTAAATGCACTAGAAATCTAGTTTTTGAAGGTTTGAACTTTGAAATGCGAAAATTTTCCAAAGTTCGGTCATTTTGCTCCCTCGAATAATTATTTTTTTCAGGATCTCGTAATTTCGCGCCCCCAGTATATAGCTCTTAATAGCTTAAAGGGTTCAGAAAGTTTGAAAAAAAAATAAAGATGTAATTGCTTTACTTGCTATATCATGAAAGTTTCATATGACTAAATATTGTGCCCCCAATATAGGATAAAGTGTATAAAACAGCATTTGCAAAGGTTCAACTTTTGAAAGAAATCTCAACTTCAGGTCGCCTTGCTGAATTTCTCGATTCTTTCTCAAGCCTATAGGGTTTTCGTTAATTTTGCTCCCAATTGTAGAAGTGAGTGAATAAAAAAAAAAGCCGTTTATCAATGTATAAAGTTCGAGCTTCTCTACCGCTCAATTGCGGTGGTGGTCAATTGCAAAATTTCTTAAGTAAAATGCACAAGAAATTGCTTTTTTTAAGGGTTAAAAATTGAAAAATTTGCCCCTCGGTCGCTTTGTTCCCTCGCTTGTATGATAACGTAGATAAGTTTGGGCACTCGGTGGAGGGGGGGGGGGGGGGGTGTAACTTCATAGTTTGCCCCAGGCGCCATAATCCATAGATACCCTACTGGCTTCGCTCCCTCGCCGGTCATCCCTCCCCCCCCCCCCCCCCCCCATCGTGAACACGGATCGACACCCCTGAAACTAACGGTTTAGATAACGTTTTACTACACATCTTTGAACATGTTGAATACTACACTTAAAGGAGAATGAAACCCTGGGGAAAAATCAATTTTAATTAAAAGAGAGGATAGAGAGAAGCAATTTAAAAAGAGGTTCCATCAAAATCGGTTACGAAATGAGAAAGTTATGAAAGTTTGAAAAGTCTCAATTTACTTTTTATGGCGATCCTCAAATTGGCAATGTTACTTCAAAGTGACAGGTTTAGTAGTACAACTCTCCATATGTTTTGTACACAAAATTTCATATTTTCCCCATTATCTCTCAAGGTGCAGCTTGTCTCCTTCTTAGCTCGAGATATATCATGGGAAAATGTATTTGACTCAACATGTGTTGAGTTCACAAAAAAGACAAGCAGCATCTTTAGAGATAAAGGAGAAATATGAAATTTCGTGTACAAAACATATTGAGAGTTGAACTACTAAACCTGTCACTTTGAAGCAAGATTGCCAATTTGAGGATCGCCATAGAAAGTAAATTGAGACTTTTCAAACCTTCATAACTTTTTCATTTCGGAACCGATTTTGATGGAACTTTTAAAAAAATTGCTTCTCTCTATCCCCTCTTTTCATCAAAATGGATATTTCCCCAGGGTTTCATTCTCCTGTAACACTTCTTTAAATTTTCAAGGTAAATAGGCCGTTTAGTTTTACAAGGTTATAACATGTGTGTGTGTGTGTCAGTATTGCAGTACTCATTTTTATACAGGAATCAGGAATTAATTACACAGCATAGCCAAACACACTGTGAAATGCCATGGGCGCTATACAAACGAAAATTATCATGTTCTGGGATTTTCTAAAATGCAAACAAATTTATATATTTTTGATTATGTCAAAAAATGAGAGAGAAAGAAACACAATTAGAATATCGAAATGTGTTTTTTTTTTTCAGTTTGAAGATGTATCATAAACTTGCGATATGAAAATGTTATACTCTTTAACGTCATAATGTGCAAACTTCAGTTCATTATTATTGATCAAAAGGAAGTTTAGGAGTTGCGGATCCATGGATCCGGGGGGGGGGGGTAGGGTTAGGGGAAGTGACATATATGAAGAGTTTCATTCCACAAGGGACTAAATCCACTTTGAGCGTTTTAGAGTAAATAATTTTTTTTATAATATACCACAAAAAGGCCCTTAAAACTTGTAATGACCTTTTTGAAGTTCTATTCTAAAGATAGGTATGCGTAATGCATAAATTTGAAGGAAAACAGATATGACTCCATTACAAAAGTTGAAAGCTGTAAACAAATTTAAGGTATCTTTCACTGTCAACTTTGGGAAACTGCTTGGAGGGAGATCCGTATTTTGGGGGTCTCGCCAGCCCTCCAAATGTCGCTCAGTGTGTGTGTAGGGGGGGGGGGGGGGGTTATGGGGTCCAGTTTCCCTCCATAATTCTCTGACAAGCAAAAAAAAAAAAAAAAGGGGGTTTTCTGTTCTAAAGGGGGGGGGGGGGGGGACAGTGCACACTTTTCTTTCAAGGGGGGGGGGGGCACGGGACGGGAGTGCCCCCCTAAATCCGCCACTGCCTCCATGCATATCTGCAATGCACCACACACATGATGGAAAGAGATGAAGAAATTTTTAATACTGATCGTGACCTCAAATGAATAACAATAAGATAATGAATTCTTAGTAACATTAATAATGATTGTCAGGTAATAACTTTAGCAAATTGGAAACATCATGATTGTGCAAAGTTTGATAGATAATTTAACCACATTACCGATGAAATGACTAAATAATTCAGCATAGCCCATCCATTAAAGAGGGTACGATTTTGTTTTGAAAAAAAAAAAAATAGTTGACTATGGTTGAAAATATGAGTCCCATTCGCTGTTGTGGATGTCGACAGCGCGGTTCTTTCACTTTCAATAGTTACGTCATACTAGTTTGTTGCACTTACATCTTTTGTTCAATTCGCAACCACTTTACGGCTCTACATCTGACCGGTTTTTTATTTTCTCTCTCCCTCCATCCTTCTTGTTCTTTCTCTCTCTCTCTCTCTCTCTCTTAGACGCTCTCTCTCTCTCTCTCTGAAAAAAAATCTGCCAATTTAATTATCATCTTTTGCATTTTTGATACAAGACATTTTCGAAATTGATTTTGAGTGCTTTTCACTATTGTAGTACAACACGTTCCCAGTGGAAATCGGTCTATATATGACGTAATATTTATTTCCTTTTCTGATTTCATAATCGCTTAAATCCATGCTTTATTGTTTCTAGCTCTTTGTTATCATCGCGAAATCTCACTCCTGATTACAACTTTTTTACCAAAAATCATTAAGCTTCATTGAAATCGCTGTTTTGTTATCTAAATAGGTTATCTCAATGTAATTTGTGCAATATAATATTTACGAGGTGTAAAGTTTTATCCTAATATATTTATGTTTTGATTATGACATACAATGGGTCGTTATGAAGAAAAACAAACAACTTTTAGGAATCGCCAGGCACGTTATCAACTGAAACCTCTCGTGTACCTCCAGTAACCAGGCACCAATGAAACACACAACCGCTCATCCGCACGCAGGTCGCACCCATAGATCCCCCACCCTACCACACACACGCACCTTCGTGTCAGCCTATTGAAATGACACTTACCCGTTGACAAATAATCACGGACTCATCACATAATATTTGAAGAGATGATATTTCGTTTTCAGCTTTTGATAAATCTTAGTATTGCGTGTCGTTATATTGTTAGTGATAAAATGGATAACGGAGATAATTTATGATCCTAAGAGCAACGTTTCCACGATGAACCTTTGGGAATTATTCATCCGCTTCTACTTCAAAAAGGGGAAGATAATTGAGGAGTAAATTGTACTTTTAAGATATTGGCAATTAAAACCTCGTTGCAATTTTGGGACATCCCGTATAACGACAAAAGTTATTGTTTATAAAAATTTCCGAAGGAAGAAACATATTCCAGTCCAAATTTAAAATCGTTAATTTCAGTATGGAAATGGGAATACGAGGGGCCCTAAAGAATGTATTGTATTGTATTGTATTGTATTGTATATATTTTCCGTCACTTAAAAACAACAAATGATAATACATCCATAATTATGAAAAAAACAAATTGATTACAAGAAGAAGACGGAGGGATGGCCCTGCTCAGCGTTGTTGCCATAACAATACTGTTTTACAGAGGGGTCCCAACAGACATAGAAAACATGTAAATAGATATTAACAAGAAAAAAGTTAACAATTTAAAATAGTTAAAGAAACGAATTGGAGTAAAAACAGAAAAAATAGAGAAAATATTTACAATATATACAAGAGAGAGTGCTTAGAAAATAGCGTACATTTAAAAAGATACCTGATCAGCTACAAAAAGTCTGGAATAATATTTTTAAAATCCTTTCTGAATGTGTTAACACGTTGTATTAATTTTGTAGTATGTGGAAGAGCATTATATTGTATTGAGCCTCTATATTGAGTAGAATGAAACAATGAAGTAAAAATTAAAGCTAATGAATGCTTCACAATTTATACCATTTGTTTGTCTTATTACAGTCGTAATCTGTATAGCGAACCTCATAAAAAACAGTTAAATGCATTTATTTACATCAATGTATCTTGGCATATCATGGCATTCAATGCTCAACTGAAGTTTAAAATAATATTATCAACATACCACTTTTAATTTCAAAAGGAATAAACAACTATGTACAATCACCTTCGGGCTTTTCTTTTTGTATACTCTTAAAAAGAAGTAAAGAGCTGAGATATTAATATACTCGACCGTTGCTGTAAATTATTTAAAGTCCTATGCCTTAAAAAAATAAGAATAGCTAAAGCGTGATTACTAGTTTCATCAAGAATATGTACAATTTATGTTGTCGGGAAAACAATAATTTTCAGTATCATGAAACAGCTAAATATATCAAGATTTCCTATGCTTCGATTGGAATTAGACTTCTAACACTACAACTAACACTTCTAACATATTTGACGTTATCAAAGTTTTATTTACAAAAGGAATATCAATGCCCACTTCATTCACGTGGGTACTCGTTTTTCCGAAGGTTCGTTTTCCCGAAGGCTCACAATTCCGAAGGTTCGTAATTCTGAAACACAAATTTCCCATAGCAGGGAGTTCATAATTTCGAAAATGAAATAGGGTTCATAATTCCGAGCATTTGATGCATTACTCCGAAGGTTCGTTATTCCGAAGGTTCGTTATTCCGAAAATGCAATACAGCCCTTCGTAACTTTTTCGGAATTACGAACTTTTGGAAATATGAACCCTTTTTCATTTTCAGAATTATGAACTTTTGGAAATATGAACCCTTTTTCATTTTCAGAATTATGAACCCTATTTTATTTTCGGAATTACGAACCGTCGTAGTAACAAACCTTCGGAAATACGAACTTTCGTAATTATGAACCTTCGGAAAAACGACATGTAACTCTCATTCTTAGGAACACTCATAACAGAAAACAGGGCATATTCTATATTCGTATCATATATGCTATAAAAATAAATGCGATTTTCATAGTAGATGGAATAAACAGAACAATCACATTGGGCTGACGAAGCATTATTGTTGTTCTGAGTAGCGAAATCCTCATCTCACAAGCCTCTGTCAACCTATACATGTAGTGACAGAGTTTATGACGATAAATTTACTGATTCGTATCAAATTATCATAAGTTTGATGTGATTGTAGATAACTTTTGTCATTTACTATATAGGGTAAATGCTATTAATAAGCTTTACACAATCTTAGAATATACACTTAAGTATATAACATTATGAAAAATGACACTTAATAATACATAACTGAAATCAGATAAATTGATTTGAGGCGATGGAAATGTTACAAAGAAGGTTCAAAAGGCCGGCCATTGATAAAAGTAAACTGCCTTTTACCTAAATATATCAAATATGTATTCATCATCATTTATCGATATCATAATTATCATAGTTATCATGGTGTACTGAGGTGTATTGTCTTTCCACCTACGGGCAAATAATTTCATGTATGTATCATTTCCACATACCACTTTTACATTATAGGTAAATAAATAACGAATTCAGTATGGCTTTCATGTAATAAAAACTGTTCATCTGCAATATCAGAATACCAAACACATCAACCAAAGCAAGGAACTTTTTTTGCTGTAGGTTAATTCCTATTAATGAATTGAGACAGCTGTCGGCTTGAGTGATGAACATATTTTCTTTTTGATCATTTTTACCTACACACAAATAATTTCCTTTTGTTCATTTTTTAAGTAATAGTAAAATACATAACTCCTCTTTCACCCCTTTTTAAAATTCTTGCATAACATCCTTAATATGAAAACAACTTTAACAACGACAGCAAAATATACTGTTTGTCCCTTTTTTATTATTTTAAACTACTACAAAGTTTGATTAATAAGCTAGAATGAAGAACACATATGCAGACCTACCATGCTTACTGTGTTACGAAAACCTATAGAACAGATAATACACTCATCACAATGATACATGTAGTAGTAACAGTAGAAGTAGTAGTAGTAGTAGTAGTAGTAGTAGTAGTAGTAGTAGTAGTAGTAGTAGTAGTAGTAGTAGTAGTATAGTAGTAGTAGAAGTTTGATGACAACCATAACTTTACACATACTCAAAATTCTTTGGCGTTTTTAAAGGAAAAGGTGGTGGCATCGGTATGTCGGAACTTTCCAAGGGTTGTTGACGCTTTGTGGTGGAACGAACATCAGTAGGTGATCTGCGAGATCTGTTTCCTTTGTTAACATGCATTTGAACTACATTTCCGTTTCCATACACATTCTGAACATCCATGTCACTTATTAAATCTAAATTTTGTTTTGGTGAATGGATGTCGGGATTAGGGTCCAAATAAACGCCACTCGAATCACTCCAAGAGCTATCAGCTGAGCTGGTATACGAAGAACAGTTATCACTTGAGTCGGATATGTAACCTTTTTTCGTGGAAACTGGGATTATGTTGGTGGCGTGAGGAATGAAGGTAAGTTTGCTCAACTTAGTAGATTCTACCTGAGCGACATCATAAATATGATCAGTATCTGATTTAAGATCACTCATACTGACCCGGTAACCGGTTTTTAGCTCTTCTCTGAAAGAGTTCATGCTTTTCATATTTTCCCTCTTTAGGCGTTTGTACATAGTCACCGAGATAGCTGCCACAATACACGAAACAACTATAACAATGCCTGAACTACCAAGAAGTGCAAGAGTAATAATTTTCCATTCATCGTTAGTCATTATGTCCTGCTTGGATTGAAGTGAAATGAACAAAGTGGAAGTGTATTCCCTAAAAGGTAGAGACGTGTGGTGAATGTCTAAATGTGAGGAGTTGGTTGAAAGAGCAGGATTGGGTGTCGAAAGCTCCACTTGAAACATAAGTGACCTAGGGTGGGTGATATTCAACTGGTTATACGAAGTTGAAAGATCTTTATTTCTTTTCAGGTGTTCTTCAAAACTGTCCCTGATGTTTATAAAACCTCTGTTTGTTAAATTGCAAGGACTGATATTAACTTTACAAATTATGGATTTGCTGAAATCCCCTAAAGTAAGATCTAAGACATATAAGTATGAGACTATAAGGGAAATCTCTTGAATCACGACGTTAGGATTATCACGTTGTATTTTGTGATCACCTACATACCAGTTAAAATGAATTTCTGGTTGAGTTATCTTAGGTACTGAACAAGAGATCACCCTCTCTTTACTGTTTGGTTTTGTGTCATTTGCATCATGGATGTTTACATTGACTAAGATATCTTTTGGACAAGATGAATTTTGCAAATCTGTTTTTCTTAATGTTTGGCGTGTGGTATTGCTCGGAAGCAATTTCACTTGGGCAAAACCCGTTGCTTCGTCGAGCCCATTCGACACAGTGCATTCTAACCTGGTATGAACATCGCTCAAATCAGCCAAGTCCAAATGTCTGCTGAGGGAAATGTTAGCTGTCCTCGACACTGAATCACACCCTGTAAAAACACCATCTGGTAAGCAAGACCAGGAGAAACTAAACTGGTCAGGATAGCCATTTGCTACACATGTGAACTGTACTATGAGGCCATGGCTTACGTCAGCATTCATCGGGTGAACAAGAACTGTTGGTGAGTGAGCAACCAATATGGGGCCTATGAGGCACTGTAAAAGACGACCAGGAAAAGCAATTTCACTTGTCACCTCACAAACTATCATCTTGTTGTGGAACTCCTGGGTAACCGGCAAGTCATGTGTTAACACTCTTTCAAATGCAACATCATGGTGAGGTGGCAAATAAGCTTTAGGAATATTAGGCTGCAGTCTCCAGTTCAAGTCAACAGGCGGATTACCTCTTGGAACTGTACAGAAAGTACGCAGTATGTCACCATCTTGCAAAGACATGGGATTATGTGGTCCACACCTCAAATTGTTTTTATCAGGAAAATGCCTCGAAAACTGTACTTTCAATGTTGCTCTTCGTGATGAGAAGCACATGTTATATTTTGAATAAACTCTTTCACATGTAAAATGCTGTTCATTTATTTGAGCCTGCACAGAAATGACAGACACGACATCACGGCTTATTTCGTAATATTTCTCAGTGACAATGGTATTGTTCATATCTGGTTGGGATTTCCATTGGATAAAGTCAGACAAAGGATCAAACTCATGGACAACACATGTGAGATTGACAAAATCTCCTTTATAGGCAAGCTTGTCAGATGGCTCGATTCCAAAAGCTCTTGGTGATAACGTACATGAACGAGATCTCAAAATGAAAGATGAAATTAATACTGTTGCAAAAATTTCTTGTATTATCACAAATAATGCCATTTTCACAGTGCATTAGACAGACATAACATAATATGTGTATGACTTGTCCTTCTTTTATTCCCTAGAAATAAGCTGTCCTGTGAGGAAGCAAACATCAAATCAAATTTATTGTTTATGACAATAAATTGTTAGGTCCGATCAGAGCTTCACTGGCTTGTCAAAATAACCTTCAAATGCATCCTATTGGAAGAAGGAAGATTTTCAGGTCTCTAAAGTACCGGAGGTAACAGCCACAACCATGGCGGAGCTTGAGTCCTACCACTGAAGGGCATCTCGCCTGATGCAAGATCATCTATGCATCTATGATTGACTGAAATTTCCTTCACTCTGCATCATGGGGAATGAAATAAGAATTACACACTAATAAAGTGCGGGATGGCGTCCTACATCTTCTTTCTTCGTCCCCCATCCCTTTCATTTTCTCTCTAAAGAACTTTTCATTTTCCCCACCCCCGCCCCTGTAGCTACCCCATTCCCTTCTTTATGTGAAGTAGGTTTGAGAGTAACAAATTGAACCATGGGATTATGTACTTGGCGATCTAAACCAAATCGAGACAAGAACTTTACAATGAAATTATAATTCATCACAGTGTTATGAAAATAAATTGATATCCTCTTCCATATTCGTTTCTACCTAAAATTTATTCTAAATCATGTTGTTGTCTAATGGAAGATCATATATGCTTGACAGAATAACCTTTACTCTGCAAAAAGAAGAACCTGAAGAAGTAACAGTATTTTAGAAACATTGAGGATGATGGTTTCAAGATTTCTTTTTTTTTTTTGGGGGGGGGGTTGTTTTTTGTTTTGTTTTGTTTTATTTTGTTTTGTCTTGTTGTTGTTGTGTGTGTGTGTGTGTGTGTGTGTGCGTGTATGTGTTTTTTTTTTGTTTTTTTTTTTGGTTTGTTTGTTTTTGTTTTTGTTTTGTTTTGTTTTTTTTTTGGTTTTTTTTTGGGGGGGGGGGATTCATGTATTGTATAACTGGTACGGGACACATGTATTGCTGTGGTCAAAATAATGTGAATCATCTCCGTTCCTCAGTTCCTAGAACTCTTGTGATTTATGAGCTGGCTAGACTTGATCCTTGCACTACAGAACAGTGCAGTAACACTTGGTGCTGTATTTTTATGAAAAGATCGGGTTTTTAGATCTGACCGTATTAAATTTCTATGCATGTTTGCCTTTTTCCAAAGTAGCTGTATACAATTAAGTAAAAATTCATACATTCGGATGCTCTACGTTTTTTAGGGTTTGTGTCCCCCCCCCCCCCCCTTATAGCCTTTGTCTTGGTGTTTGAAATAGGAAAGATATATCTAAAATCCGTATCACTTTGATTTTGTATTTCAAGACTCTTTCCAAAGGGTACATGCTGGTTTGACCAGCTATTAATAATTGTATCTTGATATTTGAAATATTGTTTGTAATTGCATAACGTATAAAAAGGCTGGAAATACAGAAATAATTGATCTTCAGTTTATATGTTTATGCTTATTATTCATTTTATGCTAAGAGGTGTCGTATTCCCACACCTACTCTAATGCTCGTATAATGCATCGATATTTGTAATAACGATATGCCCTGGAAGGTGAAGCACTAGGGACGAATATGTTTTTTAAGTCATTACTTCAAAATAAAGCGGAAAAACCTCTGAGGATTCGACAAACAAGGGACTCATTGCTATTATTTAAAATTCGAACCAGTATTTTTTCTTTGTTTCAATTCCCTATTCTCTTCGCTTATATCATCATAATGTCTGTCATCGTAAGAATCACAAGTTACCACAGGTTGTACAGGAGTTAGATTTTGCCTAATGATATTGAAAAAATATAACAGCATTATAAATACAATGATAATGATAACTAGATTCAGACAACCTATCACTAAAGTGAAAGGGATTAGTTGAAGTTCAGATATGTAAGTATTTACTTCAACAATGTCACCGTCCCTTTCGGTTTCATGCGTCTGCATGTCCAGCAGAGGGGCAGTCGATTCTGGATCATTGTTGTTCGGTAACGAAACAGACTCAGGAAGAGCAGATTGGCATGTGTCAAGGCCACTTGAAATATCTTTGGGAGCCATTGGGTCCCAAATGTAATCATTGCAATTACATCTTCCTTTAGGATTTTCAAATGTAGACGCACAACAAAATATACGAATCATTTTCATCATCCAGATAATCTGCATCAAATGCGTTTCGTTTTGAATGGGCCTAGACCATGGTGGGACACGTTCACCACTTTGGTAACATTCGATTAGCCCACGTTCCGTACCAGCTGGTGCAAAGCATTTTAGTAGTGCCCAAACTGCATTACTGCTATCAATAAGATGGCTTTCGTGCCTGCATACTGTCTTCCCAGGTAAAAACTCTACAGTTACTCCTATTTTCTTTATATGGTCTCTTAATATTTCACCATCTTTAAACATACTACATGTGAAAGAACCTGCATCTTCTCTATCAACCTTTGCTATCTTCACGTGAACTACAATCATGTAATTAGGTACAGGTTCATTGATTGTCACCTCAAATCTCTGTGCCTGACTCTCACTTAATCCAGCTGTATCAATTGTGTTCGATCGTTTATGTCTATAGAAAGGGGTACGGTTCCCTATCCTAATTTGAATGTCTACATCTGCTACAAAATCGAACTGAAATGATAAATCGGCAGCTTCACCTTCCTTCAAACTTATCAGGTTTAAAGACTGAACTGGTGAAAATATGCCTAAAATACTCAAAAGAATGAAACAGTGTATGTGTAGATAAAGGTTTACCTCTGCCATACTCCTGGAGGGCGTCTTTGCTAATGACAAGAAAAACTATTTCACTAAAAGAAATTCCTTAGAAACAAAAACGTGTACCAATAGCAACAGCGATTGGGCTGACTATAGAACATATCACGGAAGTATATCTCAGAGAAGAAGCATTTGATGCAGACTTGGGGCTTGCCCTCTTCGGTGATCTTTCTGTAGATGCAGTATTGGTACCAGCCTCACTTTCTTTAACCCCTTTAGGATATTTACTTTCCAAGGTAGAGTGAATTTGGTTACTTGTGGAAGTTGTAGTGTAATCGTGGCAAGAATCTAAGTTCTTTAGGAAACGTGGATTCACTGAACAGCAGACAATATTCACATCTCTTGGAAGCCAAAATGTTGCTTCGATAACATGAACCCCGGTGAGGTGCTTTGGTGCATACACCTTGGTCTCATGCTCGTTCTTTGAAAAGCAGATTATCCCTCCTGGTGGATGTCCATTTGTTGCATTACAGTAAAGAATTGAAAGATTGTAATATTCAAGGTCTAGAAAGGGATTAGGTGATGTGTCAATCCACGTACAGTGAGCTGGTTCGGGAGGATAATATATTCGAAGCAGATAACTCTGAAAGCTGTACGAGTCGTTGCACTTGATAAAGCAACCATACACACCTGCGTCAAATGAATGTAGATCTTTCAATTCCAATGTCACTTGTAACGATCTAAACACCCGTTTAGCACTCAAGATTAATCTTTCTTGTTTTTCGTGAGGGTATTCTTCGGATGATATGAAAGTGCCATTATTGTTAAATAATACACTATTGAATGTTAGTCGGAAAGTGCATTCATATATATTCACAGGAACATGTATGTTGTAAGAGAGAAGAACATTCTCATGTACGTAAGTAGTGATATCTCGATGAACGTTTTCTTCTTCTCTGACAGACGGGTTTTCAACGGTAATAGCAACAGAAATACAAATGAGAATGAAGGTGATCTTTCTGGGATTCATCTTCCCATGATGATGGCACCTGAAACCATCTACAGAGGGAAAAGAAAATTAAATAATTACAGTTAAACATTATTATTGCTCATTTGTTCAAGGTAGTATGTAAAGATTGTATTCACATTAAAATAAAACAAATTCTTACACAAGATCTGGGTGAAGTTTATGTTGGCGTGGACGTGTGTGTATATGCGCGTGTGTGTATTTTTTTACTATTTTTTTACAAAAATTCCAATAAATGCAATGAATGTATCTCGCCAACGAATGCATTAGTCCTCCAAGTTCATGTCCAATGAATACACTCCTCTTTCAATGAATGCACCTAGTTATAACTATAATTATTGCATAGATGTATACACTATTATTCACGAGGGTGAGAAATGCTGAATTCAGTATAAAATTTGCTGATACTCGTCTGCGAATAATAATATAAATTCGCACTATGTGTCATTTGTATTTTAAATTGTGACAATAATCATTCAATCGTATAATATTCTTACCTCTCTGCACAAGAAGACGAAATTAACACTTTGCCGTATTGTGGGTACCATGCAACTAACTAACGCAATCGATATCGAGATGTTGCATCTTACTTGAAGAAAATTTAGACAAGTTTGAAAATGGTGGCTTACGTGTGTACGAACATGACTATTTCTAGTGATAACATCAACAGGTCAAGAGGTCTGTAACTGGTAATGTATACGCTTCAAGAGGTGAATGTACACATAGACTCTGGCCTACGAGATAATATTTGTTGCCTAAATATTTGGGATCATTGATTTCATTATATGAGAGACAAACATTCAAATTAAAATATTTGCAAAGATAACTTCTTTCGCCCTCTCTCTCTCTCTCTCTCTCTCTCTTTTTGTGTGTGTGTGTGTATATATATATATATTAATTAATTAATGTGTGCGTGTGTGTGTGTGTGTATTTACAGCTACATAGCTACATAGGCGACTGGGGCCACGTGTCCCCCCCCCCCCCCTCCCAATCGTCTTTGGCCCTGTACACCAAACGCCTTAACCACTAGACCACAGGACAGGTTGAGTGTTATTCGGCTACATCACTTACAGACAGCCCTTGCAACCCCTCAGCAGTTAATATATTTCTTTTCTTTGAGGGATTCATTTCCCTATCCTTTCCATTTCCTTTTCCCTATCCCTATCCTTTCCCTTTCACTATCCTTTCCCTTTCCCTATTTTTCCCTTTCCATTTCCCTTTCCCTATTTTCCCTTTCCCTTTCCCTATTTTCCCTTTCCATTTCCATTTCCCTTTGCATGTTCTATCATTTTCCTTTTTCTTTCCTTTTCTTTTCCCTATCCTTTCCCTATACTTTTCAATTTTCACTCTCCCTTTCCCTTTGCCTTCCTTACCCATTTCCTTTCACTTTCTCTCTCCATGTCCTTCTTTATGTCCATTTCCACTTTTATTTCCATTACTATTTCTGTATCTATATTCAAATTCAAATTCAAATTGAAATTCAAATTCATTTCGGTTTTATTTGATCTCGGCAAAAAGTCCGAAGACTAACAATGCGAGTTTACAGACATGTCATATATTCAATTATCATTTTAAAAGAACAACAATATTCAAATGCATATACAAATATACAGTATGGGAATATATATATATATATATATATATATATATATATATATATATATATATATATATATATATGCATATATATACTAAACCACATTAAAAGCATTAAAAATAAAGAGGCAAAAACAGTATAGTACTATGTCAAGTGAATGTACTGAAGAAAGGCCTATGCTGTCATTATTACATATGGGATAATAATTAACAAATGAAAAGCAAAAAGATAAATGAAAATGATTAAGTATTACATATAAAAAACAGCAATTAATATTAAGCAATAAAGTTCAGACATATTTATGAATACTTAAAATTTAAGAATTTAAAAAATGGAGTCATGACAGTATGCTGATGCTGATCACAAGTGTGACGTGAGTACAGTGAAATTTAAACGTAATATATTAAATTAAAATTTAACATATTGCACATACAGGAATTTGAAAGTCTTTGGATACATGTATCATTGGTTACAGTAAGAGTGGCATATACAGTGAATTTGGTCAATATTGTAATGAAAATCATCACCCATTGAGGGATAGAGAAGAAGAGACATTCAAAGAGAGAGAGAGAATGGAAAAGGAAGGGATAGAGAGAAGAGAGAAAGAGGGAGAGACAGAGAGAGCAGAGAGAGATAAAGAGAGAGGGGAAGGGGGAGGGAAAGAAAAAGGGAAAGATTAAGAGAGAGTTCAGAGAGAGAAGAAGAATGAGGAGGTAAGTGCAAAAACAAAAATACATATGATAAAAAGCGAAAAATGAATGGAAGGACAACCATCATGACAGTAAGCATTACACATGTATAATGCTGAAATACTTGTAATACATGCTTATAGTTGAAAAAGCCTCTATTTATTATTCACAGATCGAATGAAAGACGGGATAGGGGAATTTCGATACCTCTCAGTTCTCATCCTAGGCAGGGACAAATCAGATGCATTACGCAGGGTACGGTTACAGTCACTAACCCTGCTCTCAGGAAGGAGATGTCGATGTACCTTGGATTTGAGAAGTGTCTCTGCAAATCTGAGAGAAAGGGATGTGCGTCTCTCTTTAAGAGAGGAGACGCCCAAATCAGAATGCAGTTCATCATAAGTTCTATTGTCCGGTTGTGTTATGATCCTGAGAGCCCTCGTCTGAACACGCTCGATGCTTGCAGAGTGGTCGTTTGTAATCCCTGAGGCCCAGAGAGGTGCAGCAAATTCTAGAACTGGCCTGACGTACAGCATGTAGATAGTGAAAATATCATATCTCTTCTTCTATTCATATTTCTATTTCTATTTCTTTTCCTATTTCTAGTTCTAGTTCTAGTTATATTTCTATTTATTTTTCTGTTTTTATTTCTATTTTTTTTTCCATTTAATATTTATTTCCATTTCAAGTTCTATTCATATTCCAATTTCTTTTGTTTTCTATTTTCATTTTTATTCTTCTCCTTCTCACATATTATATAGACACACTTGGATTTATGTGAAATATGTGAGAAATTTGGTTTAATACTATAGCATCGGCAACTCCTTTGGAGAAATTTACATAATGTGAGGAGAGAAATTAATCGGATAACAGAATAATTTTCGTGGCTACAAATCCATTGTCCCTCCCTACTGCCTTCCTTTTTTGCATAAATAAATGCAGGGCTTGCACAAACTGTCTTTCTATTTCTGTCTTTATTTCTATTTCTATTTCCATTTGTATAGTTATTTCCATTTCCATTTATGTTGATATTCCAATTTCTTTTGTTGTCTATTTTCATTGTTATTCTTCTCCTAAATTGTAATTGCAGTCTCTCACAGTTTTATTCCTGTGTATATAATCTCCTATTTATGATTTGTTGGAACGCCATATTTTCATGATGATAATAATAATAATAACAATAATAATAATAATAATAATAATAATAATAACAATAATAACAATAATAATAATAATAATAATAATAATGATAATAATAATGATAATAATAATAATAATAATATTAATAATAATATCAACAACAACAATAATAATAATAATAATAATGATAATAATAATAATAATAATAATAATAATAATAATAACAATAATAATAATAATAATAATAATAATAACAACAACAATAATAATAATAATAATAATAATAACAACAACAATAATAATAATAATAACAACAACAACAACAACAATAATATTAATAATGATAATAATAATAATGATAATAATAATAATAATAATAATAATAACAACAACAACAACAACAATATTAATAATAATAATAATAATAATAACAACAACAACAACAATAATATTAATAATAATAATAATAATAATAATAATAATGATAATAATAATAATAATAATAATAATACTAGTAATAATAATAATAATAATGGTGGCTTCTTGTATAGCGCTCATGTCCGTCACGTCGTGACGCTCATGGCGCTCCACATTGTTGCCCCGGTCATAGCTTGTCTGCCAAATATGTACCGCTCTAGCATATCGGGTACGCAATTACACCTTGATGCAGAGTGGCAAATGTAGATTAATATCTTGCCAAAAGGACGTTGTACCGGCAACCTAAACCTTTTGATTGAGAGTCAAGTGAATGAATCATTATGCCACGACACCTCGACTTTGGTTTTGTTTATGGTTTTATCTCCAACTATTCTTTTTCTTTATTCGTTTCTTTCTTTTCTTCTGACGAAGTTTCTATCCCTCCGTTTCTTCCTTCTCTCTCTGTCATCTCCGATTTGCACTAAATAGGCTATGTAAACTCCTTTCTCTCTTTTTTTTTTTAGTAATAAAGCTTCTCTTTCTCTCCCTCTTTCGTTCTACATTCATATTTTTCTCCTTTATCTATTCTTCTTATCTGTTAGTCTCCTCTCTACCCATTTTTTTTTCTTTTCTCGTTGTCATCAAGGAGGCGAGTTGGCTCACTCGGTAAAGCGTCTGCCTGTCGAACCTAAGATCGTGGGTTCCAATCCACCCCGGGCGGATGACTGAAGCCTGCGTTGTGTGTTAATGTGTCCCTCCCCTGTTCCATAGACGCAGGTTATGTTACATTGGAGAAAACTCAGTCCCTCGGATAGGACGTTAAATGGAGGCCCCGTGTAAAGGAGAGTCACCACCTTTGCACGTTAAGAACCCACTGCACTATTCGATGAAGAGTAGGGGGAAACCCCAGTGTAGTGGTACACCTGCCCATCCCAATCAGTTATATCGGGAGGAGAGACCCGAGGGTTACAATGATTCAGTTCGCTTTTCCCCTCCCAGGCACAGGTGACGCCAAATACTTGATAATATTTTTTTTTTTTTAGGCATTACTCCCAGTGTTAAAGATCGCATGCTCGATCTGTAATGAAAATCACAAGTCAGAAAAAAATTGGAACCAGCGGGATGCGAACCTGTCATCTACTGCTTGCCGGGAACTGGAATCAAATACCCAAGATCCTCTTCTTTCTGACTCATTAATATTCAGCGGTCCGCCGTGGGCAGTAGTAAATGAAGAAGCTTAATGGGAGGAATTTTTTAAAATTTGTAAACATATTTCTTTTAGGCATTACCCAGTGTTGAAGATCGTATGCTCGATCTGTAATGAAAATCACAAGTCAGAATGAATAATAATAATAACAATAATAAAAGTAGTAGATGACAGGTTCGAATCCATGGTTCCATTTTTTTCTGACTTGTGATTTTCATTACAGATCGAGCATACGATCTTTAACACTGGGAGTAATGCCTACAAAAATTTGTAAAAAAAAAAAAAAAAAATCCTCCCATTAAGCTTCTTCATTTACTATTGTCCACGGCGGACCGTTGAATATTAATGAGTCAGAACGAAGAGGATCTTGGGTATTTGATTCCAGTTCATCGTGACTTGGCCGTGAACCAGAATAGCCTGGTGGTTAAGTCGCTGCCCGGCAAGCAGTAGATGACAGGTTCGAATCCCGCTGGTTTCATTTTTTTATGACTTGTGATTTTCATTACAGATCGAGCATATGATCTTTAACACCGCCAGTAATGCCTAGAAAATTTGTTTACAAATTTAAAAAAATCCTCCCATTAAGCTTCTTCATTTAATAATAATATTCTTCTTTTCTTTCTTTCCCTCTGTATACCTATTTGTATCCCTCTCACCACTTCTCCTCCTTCTCTCTGTATCTTTCTCGCTAACTCACACACACACACACACACACACACACACTCTCCCCCCCCCCTCTCTCTCTCTCTCCCTCCATAAATGAAAAGAACAAGAGAACAGGAAAATTTGCATTAGCTTATTGTTAGTTGTTTTTCTTTATTGAGCCTAAAGCTTTTTCACAGCAGTTTACATATGAGTCATAATAAATATAT
The DNA here is from genome assembly GCA_025618425.1 of Heliocidaris tuberculata. Taxonomy (NCBI): domain Eukaryota; kingdom Metazoa; phylum Echinodermata; class Echinoidea; order Camarodonta; family Echinometridae; genus Heliocidaris; species Heliocidaris tuberculata. The sequence continues at coordinate 7,623,747 of CM046837.1, forward strand.
GTTTACGATTACAAAGTAGGCCTATGTAGAATATATCATTGATCAGTAAGTATGTACAATAACTTCATAGCAGATAATATCAATGAATGTTGGTAAGCAATACATTACAAATTAATTTTACCTAAAAATATATTACGATCTTTTTTTAATTTTTTTAATTTTTTTTGAATTAATTAATTTATTTATTTATTTTTATTTATTTTTTTATTTTGATTTTGATTTTTATTTATTTTTACTTTTTTTTTTGGGGGGGGGGTCCTAAAGCATTTCAAAGAATGGTATGATTGTAACTTTTGCAGCGAGGGGTTATAACCTTAGACACATTATATACAGAACTAACATGAATAACAGAATAAGTAACAAAATAAGCACTAGTACTCATCGTTTCAGAAATATGTACGTTAAAGTTTACTTCTCATGATCTACTTTTTGGCTCATATCTGTTTCTAAAATAATGACAAAAACTATAAATTACTTTAATGATCAGAATGTCACCTTCATTCAGAGCAATAAATCTCAAAATACCTAAATATAATGGCACTTTCAGTCCACATCAGAGTCTAAAACATAACCAGACGAAATATAAAAAAAAAAAAACATACTCCAAAAATTAGCAAACATTGAAAAATTCATCTTTGTCACCGAACATCATGCAATCACATCCTTAGATAATTTATTTATCCATTTATTGAAGTATGTCGTATAAACAAGGTAGTCAAAGCAATATTCTGCTAAATGCATCCTTCGACATTGTTCCAAAAGCTATGAATTTACAAATTAGGTATAAAACTAACAGGATGACGCAGGAGACTCTCGTCAAAATGCTTTTTGGCTGAAAACACCTTTCTTTAAATTATTCTCAAGGAAAAACATATGATATCAAACATACAGTTCTGACTCTTTAAAATTCTTACTTTATATGGAAGTAATAGAGACATTGTATAACACAATCACCTGGACCCCCCCCCCCACTCATCTAAATATGTTCCTCTCAATAAAGTTCATCTCACCTATCAGATTTACAGCAAAAATTAGGATCTTTTTACATTCACACTTATGTAAAAACCTATTAAGCTTAAACATGTTAAAGGGTACACGAAGAACCAGTTCACATATCATTAACATTATTGAGATTAAAACATTTTTTTCGTACAAAATAACAAAAGAGTTATAATTAACACACAACATGTACACAATATTGTGAAATATGACATTTTATTTTGCTTAGGACTTGACTCATTTGGGTTCTTGGCCAAATTGCTTTCGTGATTTTTTAGTAGGCAACGATCAACTTTGAGACCAAATTGTATATTACGTGTCACTGGGTCATAAACGAAATCATTACAGTCACACCTACTCTTTATCCGTTCAGAGGTTGATGTACAGCAAAAGATTTGAGTGCTTTTCTCCATCCAAATAACTTGCATCAAGTGGGTTTCATTTTGAACAGGTCGAGTCCATGGAGGGACTCTAGCTCCATTTTGATAACATTCTATAAACCCAATATGACTGCCCACTGATGATGTGCATTTTAGTTGTGACCAAATGTGGTTACTTGAGTCAACTGGATTGTCCTGTTCGTTACACCTGGCCTTCCCCGGGTCATACTCGATACCGACATTTGTAGTTTTGGTAAGATGATTTATTTTATTCCCATTTCTAAAGACCTCACATTTGTACAATCTGGCATCTTCTCTCGACACATATTCAATTGTGACACGTACTAGAAACATGTGGTACAAGGCGCCTACAGAAGCATGTTCCTCAATCTTGACATTTAGGTTTTCTTTTTGACTCTGGGTTAGTCCATTCAAAACTAATGACCCAGCTTTGTAAAATGGCTTATCATTGCCGATACTCAACGCAAACTCCATGCCATGTTCATAATCATATTGAAATAAGATTTCAGCTCCGTCACCTTCAATAAAAGTCAATTGCGTAGACTCAGAGAATGGTAGGCTAACCCCCAAAATTATAAAAGATAAAGTGACAGCCCTACTCACCAATGACATTATTGCATCTAAATTTTGAAATAGATACAGAAATCAAAGGTTTGTCCATTAAACCGCGTTTTAATTTTTTTTTGAATCCTGGAAATGAACCAGGTTGCCTTGTGAAACAAAATTATTTAACAAAATATAGAGAAGAATAACAATAATAACACTAAGTAAAGCAGTAATAGTGTAACAATACTTTCCCATTGAGGAGTCACAGCATTCTGGAGGTGAATATTTACTATTCGATACGTGAACGCCTGTGTCTGCTGGTAGGGACTGATAAGGAGTTGTTACGGTATCATCAGGAGCAAGAGGTGAAGAATGTGAATTTTCAGTGCTCTGGCTACCAGGTTTGATATTGTCGAAGTCAACGATGTTTGAATGATAGTCAACACAGAGATGTTTTGCCTTTGGAAATCTTTTACTGACAGAACAACAGGACAATTTAATTCCTCTCGGAAACCAAAATGTTGTTGTTAGTTCGCTTATGCCACTTATTTTTAGAGGTGTGTGAGCCAATGTTTTTGTTCCGTTCATTGAGTAACAAATGATTCCACCCTTAGGGTATCCGTTTTTAGCTTTGCACTGCAGAATAGAAAGCTCTAAAGGATTAACTGCGGCTAAAGGTGCATCGTGCCATTCACAAACTGCCGGTTCTGGAGGAAAGTATACACGCAGTTTAATATACTGAGATGAATTATGGTGACGGCAGACGAATTTACAGCCATATACACCAGCATCAGAAGGTTTTGTTTGTTTCAGTCTTATTGCAACGTGAATAAAATCAAAAACATTGTCAACAAACAAAAAAGTTCGCAGGGGTTTTTCTCCTGGGTATCTTTCAGAAGCACTAGGAGTTTCATCAATGCTGAACTCTGAATCACCGAAGGACAGATTATAAGAACAACTCTCTATACTACCTTGAGTTATGAATCGGATATAAATATCCTCATTGCTACTGGAGTATATCTTTTGAGTTTTATGTTCGGAATCCCTCGGAAGTTCACTCAAACGAGCACCAATGGTACACAAAGCTATGATGAAGAAGAAATGTATACAAAATGGCGGCATTTTGAGCAATTTACTGTTCCATACATGTTCACTTGCTGAAGCACATTCATACTGGCCTCCTCAGTACCCTTGGTCCACCTAATTAAAGAGCCAACAAGGATATTATACAATTTAAAAAGTCAATGATATCGAATTTCATAAACACTTAAAATGCTTATTTTTCAGTATATTTAGCCAACTGAAAATGATCTGTAGTACATGATAATTCAAATTCCATTTGTTCTGGCATTCAAGATGCCACTCCTCCCCTTTCCAAGTTAAAAAAGGGTCCGGTATTATCTCTAGAAGGTGCCACGTTTTACTCCTACTAGAAACTCCTTGCCGCTATTAAAAGTTTGCATTTAAATTTCTAGAAAAGGCCCTGTTCATTATTAAAAGATGTCATTTTTATACTAAAATATGTCCATTAGCGTATTTGAAGAGGGCAAGGGGTAGCTCCCCACTCCCCCCCCCCACAAAAAAAATCTAACAAATTAATAAGGGAACTTTCAGTTAAGCGAGGGAATTATTGCAAGGTTGATAAATATAAAATTGGTCTTAAAACCTCACGAATTGGGGAAAATTGCTCAAACATTTTCTATTCGAACTTAATGTGACCTCTCAAAACCTTGATGTTTAGTATAGATTATAGATTACTTTTAAAATGAGGAGAATGGAAAATGGAGTTCACGTATCTTGTAACAAGGAAACACCAACAAATTAAAGACTACAAGTCATCTTTGTATGCGGAGAAGCACACCACCCATCTCAAAGAGGTCCAAACAGCCACTGTTTGTTTGTTTGTTTGTTTGTTTGTTTGTTTGTTTGTTGTTGTTTCACACGTATCCATTGCACGTGCCACTTTTCACCATGGCCATGAATGTTTACCATATACCCCTCTAATAGAAAGGTGGCAGTTCATATGAAGTACATGTAGAATTAACGAAATGTGACCAGTATAGTCTGGGCCCCTAATCACAAAGTGAGAAAATGGTAATGAAGTTGATAAAAATGATTTGACTTTTCTTAATTGGAATCTACATAGTACGCAAGCATAACAACAGCGATAATATCAACACTTTTTGTCGGATTCATCATCGATTTTGTTGAATTATATTTAATATCAACTCAAAAAAAGACGATCGTATGGTGGTTTGCAGTGATTCATCATGTTAGAGAGTGAAACTTTAATGATAATATATTTTTTTCTTTCATTTTTTTTTACCGATTGTATGTACTGAAATGTTAACCTGATTACGTCTTACGTTCAATACTCGAAACCGTATTTCAAGTCCATTCATTTGAAAAGTTCATGGGCATACCATTCATACAATCATTCAGTTGCTGTTTTAATATACTTCTAGACTATTTTATATTCATAATATAGATTTTTTAATGTAAAAAATCTGAATGGAAAAATGATATAAAATTGGTAAAACGTAAGAAACCTACTTACCAATCGTAACCTACGTAACGAGTCCGAAATGACCGTGAATCGCCCTAAATTGAACTATGCAAGATGGAGGCATTGATCCAAATGGTTGTTGAAAACCCGAGGTGAAAATCACATGCCTTTTACAAATGTATTATATGTTTAAACCGTACATTTATCAAACAAACTATGAGCACGGCTAAAAAGCATGATCATCGATGGACTTGAATCAAATCAGGTCATAGATTAGATCCTTAGTGAGATTTCTGATAAGATTTTCTTTTATTCAAACAAAAAACTACGAGTACAGTCTTTCTTTTTTTTTTCCCCCAATAAACTTCGTTAGCATAAATATTTCGTTTACCCATGTGTGGGCGATTATCTACTCTTTAGCATCTTGAACTTTATACAGCTCGTAGTACGTGCGTAAACATACTTTCCTATGTCCGCAGCTTACTATTTGAAAAAAGATAAAAGGTCATGGTTCAAGTCTTCTAATAAACAGATTTGCCCTGATAAGACCAACTAGAATTGATTCCGAGATGCTCATCCCATCCCATTCCCCCCCCCCCCCCCCATTTTCCAGCCAGCTTATATTTTTTTCATTATTTTATATTTTGTTTCGACATGAACAAACTAAACTGTGATAGAATTGCACAGAAAACATGTGAACGTTTGAATTTGAATTTGGAGGAGAAGCTAAGCATCGAATATTTTTCTTGAAGGCTTCTTTGGCGAAGGATTATTTAGGATGAGCAGGCCGTTCAATAATTACAATCGTATGCAATATTTTACATGAGAAAATACAATTTGGGAAGAACGATCTTAAAACATTTTCTTTCAGGTACAGACTTGCTGAGCTAAATTTTAGCCGGTTAGTTTATAAAGAGAAGACACAAAGGCTTACATCCGAGAGGGCTTTAAAGGGAATCTCTATTTCAGCCACAATAGTAAGTGGCTACGGCATCCGGTAATATTTAGGTTGGTTTAGCTGCCAAAGTCCTTTTCTTGCTACAACATACCTCCAAAGTCCTTTTCTTGCTACAACATACCTTTTCGGACCTCCTTTCATCTTCCAAACGGGTCCACGAAATCTATTTTTTAAATCTCTTAGCTATAGGCATCCCTCCCCTTTTATAGTAGAATTTCTCTTCTACACGTAAATCAACAAATCGATAGCGTCTTTGAAACAACTTCATCGGCAGGCCGGTAACTAGGATTTTTACGGCGGGGGGGGGGGGGGGGGGGGGGGGGGGGGGGGGGGGTTCAACATTGGAACTCAGTGAATAGAAAAGAGTGGATGAGAGAGATCTATCCCAAGCTATGGGGGGTTCAACATTGGAACTCAGTGAATAGAAAAGGGTGGATGAGAGAGATCTATCCCAAGCTATGGGGGGTTCAACATTGGAACTCAGTGAATAGAAAAGGGTGGATGAGAGAGATCTATCCCAAGCTATGTACTCCATATATTTTACAATGAGCTTCGCGATGTGCTATATTATGTACAAGTCCTTCAACTATCTTACAATTCGCCATGATCAGGTACATAAACTTTTATAGTACATGTATAAGCCTATTGGTGTACTGTAGTTTTATATTTAGAAAATCGCTTTTTATTATTGTAGATTGAAAAAAAAAAGTTATCTAATCTCGTTGGCAGTATTCGGTTAATGATTCAATTTCATATTTTTTTCATACGAAGTTTTCGCATATATTTACATAGAGAGATTCATGTATACTATGTCATTACATCATTTCATGCATATACTTCCAAAATGAAGTCACAAAAATAATCCATTCAAACCAGGGGCGGCGCCAGTGTATTTAAATAGGGCGGGGGGGGGGGCAAAATGACACGTATAGCAACGTCGCACGTCGAGGGTCTTGAAATAACAAATAGGACTATAACAGTTATGCCATAATTGCATGGCCTAGCCTTCTCTTCTCCATTTCCCCTTCTCTTTCTCCTTTTTCCCCCCTTCTTCCTCTTTTTTTTTTTTTTTTTTTTTTTGCTCGCTTGAAAATTGATAGGGGGCGGCCGCCCCCTGCCCCCCCCTGTAGCGCCGCCCCTGATTCAAACAATTTCATAGGATTATTATCATTTTGGAAGAGCCAATTTACTTACAGTCACATACAATTCACAATTTCCTGTTACTAGAATCAATTTAAAGCTACTTTAATTAAATAACTGTTTGGGTAAGATGACTGTCTACAACTTTATTTCCTGGCTCTACGGAAGTGGAGGTGGTGGTGCAGGAAATTGATTCCCCCAAAACCTAGATTTGGGTTTCTTCGAAGCTGACGCATCCATATCCACCACTAGCTGGTTCCCGTATGCATAGTTTGAAGTATGTCTGTTTGATCTCAGATCAGGAGAAGTTTCATTGCCAGACTCCGTACTAGTGATGTCACTGTCCGATGATCCCTGTGAACCGGTCGAGCCCATTGTGATTGAGCTTCTGGAGCTGTCAGGATGCCTGGAATCGAAGATGTTGGAATCATAGCACTCCAGTATGCTTTTGTCCTCTTGACCAACCGTGGTTGCCTTGGACATTGTTATGAAAAGTTGAGGCTCTTCGTAATCAGGCTCTGTGTGTGCATGTTCACTTGGGTCTGTAAATTGATATGAATGCATTGCTTCTTTCTGAATAATGCTTGTGAACTTGTGCAGTTCTTGAAGGTCATTGACGGTAATACCCCTTTGAGGTTGCTTGAAATGCATATACAATACTATTATAACAACCGTGAACAAGCATGTGATCAGAAGGACTGCGGCTACTACTGCACCAATAGTAATTGTGAGGAAATGATTCTTAGTGAGTTGATTTGATAAGTCAATGCCTGTGTCAAAAACATTTGATGCAGTAGTGCCATATCCTGCAAAGACATTGGTGATACTTTCCAAAGTACGAGAAGCAAAACCGACAGCTGAACCTTTTCTAGCTGGTGTTGTATGAAGATCATGTTTAGGAGAAAGATTTGTATGAACTGTCTCAGAGGATGTGTCAAAGTTACCGTGAATACTCTCAGACTGTTCGCTCTCAAGTTGGTCTCTGTCAATTATTTTGTCTTCCATTCTTCCAAAAGTTTCGTAGCTTATATTTGCAAGGTCTGGCATCCATGTTGATTTTGGTTTTTCGTTGACGATAAAGGGGCCGATGGAACATGAGAGCTTTTGTCCTGGAAAGACAGACGGGAAAGATAATTCACATGTAATGTTTGTGTTGTGAAATTCATGACTTACTTCAAACGATTGTTGAAGAGTTTGTTTCTTATCGCGTGGCAGGTTAGTGCTTGATGCAAGGGTGGCACTGTCTAAATACCATTTCACCAGCATTGCCGGGTCAAAAGAGGAAACATTACACCAAACTTGTATAGATTCTAATTCATCAAACACCAGTCGGTCTTTCGGTCCACACTGTAAGTCATCTTCATCAGGAAAATACTGCGCATGCAACGTTCCTGTTTTAGAATGGCACATGTGCAGATTAAAATGATCATCCAAAGCAATAAGTACACAATGATGCAATTGTTGTTTTCTTCCAACATGGAAGACAGTCAAAGTAGAGGTCATATCTTGAGTTTTTTCATTGAATGAAGACGTGCTTCTGTGGTCATACAATGTGGGGTTCACGTACCAGGTAATGCGATCCGTGTCTTTGTTAAAACTGGAAACAACACAAGTAAAAGTTGCATTATGACCTTCCTTCACGGTAACATTAACTGGATGAGTGACAAATCTTTTCGGGTTATTAGAACATATCGACAATGCTCCATGGATAAGAAAGATAACATGTAGCATAGCTAGAGCAGCCATGGTTTCGTGGAATTTATTGCGACTCATGCTGATGTGTTTTCCGACAAAAATGAAAACGGTTGCTTTTAGATCAGTGCTTACAAACAAAACTACATAAATATTTATTCCCTCCAACTATATTTATTATTAAAATCACATTTGTTTTCGAAACTTTAAAGAAGATATTTATCATTGCAACGATCAAAACTTGTTGAAATGCCATTAAGGAAGCGACAAGTTTTTACGGAATACCTAAATATTGGCTATGGCCTCTCATATCTGCACTACAGGAAGATAAAGTTATTATGTGTTTCTTATTGAAACGTCACGAGCTAGTGGAGTATGATTGATTAAGTCACAAGAACATACAAAATACGTTTTCAATGGCAACTGAAAACGAGATAAGAGGTAATACACAGTGTTTGTAGAATCAAAATCTCTTTTCAAAGATATTTATCAATGTTGTTGACTTGGGGAAGGAAAAAGATGTATATAGCAATCGAAATCCCCAGAATGTAATAAACATTGTTCGATTTTAATGTTTAATGATTAAAACTAACATTACATCGCTTACCGTTTTCTGTATAGCCAGCCATAATGAATACACACATCCGACTTCCATAAAATAATGATAATGATAATAATGATAATAATATTAGGTTCTTGTAAAGCGCACATGTCTGTCAGACTTTTTTTTTTAATCATATGTTTTATTGTTTCATAATCAAATAAAATCACAAAATTTACAAATAATTAGCAGTTATTGTAAAAAGGAAAAAAAGTGACAAGAACATTTCACAAAAAGACATATTATAAAAGAGAGAACCACCATGATTAAGTTATGTCCAGAAAAGCACATCTCCCTCGAAGACCCCCACCCCATAGCACACATATTGAAAAGAGCCTCCCCCGTTCAAAGATCCCCAAGCCGGAACAGGCTCCATACCCAATTTCTCAACCACAAATTACACACTTTATTCCACACAATCAAAATTTACTACTACTCAAATTATACCAAAGATTACACTTTCCCAAACTCATATCCTCTAATCTTTATCATCATAATTCAATATTATTGTATAGAGCCTGAACCGGACCAGAAGATCTGCGACAGTGAGAAAATACATCATGAAATTATAAAGAAATAATGTGCCAAAACACATCCCAATACTATTTTAACTATCCCAATCCCAGGGCGCTCCATGATAACACTGGGAAAATCAGTGAGTGGAGCCAGCAATATACCCGAAACCTATAAGGAGTAATAGCAACGGAAAATCATGGTGATTCTAAACAGCTAAACAATGACATAAATATTCAGTGTACCAATACACATCATACAAAATCATTAAGTCTGAAAGATACATAGTATATATATATATACAAATAAACTGAATTTGAGGGGCATGAAACAAATATGAATATTACATCTTAAACAAATCATAGATCAAATCGCCATTTTTTAAAGTGTAAAGTAAGCTTATTTCTTTTCTTGGCTAAATGGTACTCAATTTTTTTATTTTTATTTTTATGAAGCTCTTAAATAGGTCAACATTTGGTGATTCACTTTTAAATTTACAAATATAAATATAATACTTTACAACTAATGCAAGGTATGTTATAAATTTATCTAATGGTAAACCAAAAAGCTTAAAATTCTTGATATGTTTTTCTATTATGTTTAACATATATCTCCAAGTTAGGACAACCTTTTCACAATCACAAAACAAATGAACCATTGTCTCTTCCTTTTTCTCACAAAATGCACAAT